>JAJIBD010028245.1:0-54865 GCA_021461705.1 Cryptotis parvus
TGGAACACAGGTACACCGGCAGAGCAGAAACCAGCTTTCCCGTTGAACCCCCTGCACTCCATGTACCACGAGAACAACTTCCGACCCGAGTCCACGATCCCGATGGAGCCTCGGAGGAGCCTAGAGAAACCCCCACACCTTGCTGGCAGCGATCTGTGTCACAATCCACACACTACAGCTGGTAAGATCTCCCCCCCAGCATATTAATTCAGTCTCCAGCCCACAGATTAATCCAGTCTCCAGCCCAGCTTGTCAGAAACCCAGCCTACAAGGACCCGCCCTGCAGAGACCCGCCCTTCAGAGGAGAGTATTTCAAACCCAGGAATGCTTGAGCCTAAGACACAGGTACACCAGGCAGAGCAAAAACCAGCTTTCCCGTTGCGGCGCCTTGCGATTTACCTCCGAACTACCACAAATATTCTACCCACCCCTCTGAGAGAGCCCCACAAAGTAATGAGAATATAGTGCCCGCATGGCAGAGCCTGGCAAGCTGTCCGATGTGTGTTCAATATGCCAAATCCAGTAACAAAAATGTTTATTTTCCTGACCCCGGAGAAGAGCCCTTAATACGGCAACAGTAAGAAAGGCAAACAAGCAGTGCCTGATAAAATTTCAAGGCTGTCCTAGGCTGCCAAAGCGAAGAAGGACTAAAATGACTGTCTGTACTTTCAATGCACGTACACTGGCAGCGGAAGCATATATTGAGGATGTGATGCTGCAAGCAAGAAAGATCAAGTACGACATCATTGGTCTGACTGAGACCGAGGAGGCGTCAGTCGCATCCATGCTGTATTTGACACCGGAGAAGAATTGTTCCTTGGAACATGTGATGAAAGAGGCGTCGGTGGCGTTGGTGTCCTTGTCAACACGAACATGGCTGTCAACATTGATTCATTTGAATGCCTAACAAACCGAATAGGACGATTAAACTTGAGGAGATGTGGCCCACTGCCAGCAATTTCTATCTTCATTGTCTATGCACCAACATCCACATACAAAGAAGATGAAATTGAGAAATTCTACATGGAATTGGAGGAGTTCTATAAAAAAAGATCACACCTTCTACAAGATCATAGTCGATGATTTTAATGCCAAGATAGGACCGAGAAGATCGGCTGAAGAACTCCACATCGGGACCCATGGCCTAGAATGGAGCGAACAGGGTGAGAGACTATCTGAGTTCATCATGTCCACCAAGACTATTCATGGGAACTCACAGTTTCAGAAGGCTGAAGTGAAACGTTGGACATGGGAATCTCCTGGCAGACAGTTCCACAATGGAAATTGACCACATCATCTTCAATCGACGGTTTTGTCTGACCGATGTTGCTGTCGTCCCCAAATTCCAGACAGGATCGGACCACCGTCTCCCCTTAGGTGCAAAATTCTACTTCCCGTAACGGGGAGAAAAGGCTGCAAAGTTTAAGAAGAGAACTCCCAGAACGACCACCAACTGGGAACTCTTTGGCACCATTGCGGCAACATGGGAAGATACCATCATTGATGACATCGATGAAGAATACAATCGACTGGTTCCAGCACCTTCATGATTGTGCGAAGAATGCCGAGAGAGAGAAAGACACAAAAGGACGCTTGTCTTCAGAAACTCTTGAGCTCATTCGCCAACGTGGCAAGGCGCGGGCCTCAGGAGACCAAATGCTAACGTCCAAGCTTAGTAAACAGTGCAGAGAAGCCGATAAAGCAGACCTCAAAGACAGAAGAGCAGAAATACTGGAAGATGCAGCAGAAGCCGGGAAAAGTATTCGCACTGCCCGCCTGTCCTTCGCCAACTATAAGACCAAGATGACTGCCCTCCGACGCCCTGATGGATCTATCACATCTTCCTGAAAGGCAATGGAGAAGATTATCCAGGACTTCTACTCAAATCTCTTTGATAGCCACATCCACCTGCCCACATACCAAATTCCACAGGATGGATATGTCATTCCCAACGTTCTCCCTTCTGAAATCCGACATGCCATTTCATCGGTAAAGAAGGGAACAGCACCAGGCCCAGACAAAGTCAGACCCGAACATCTGAAGAATCTGCCGTCGGTACTCATCAATACACTAGCTTCGGCTCTTCACACGCTACCTGTCTGAATGCAAGGTGCCCTCCCAATGGAAAACCAGCAGGACAGTTCTACTGTTCAAGAAGGGAGACATTCACGACATCGGCAACTATCGCCCCATCTGCCTGTTGTCTGTCATCTACAAGCTGTTTACACGAGTCATCCTGAACAGGATTAGCAGAACACTAGATGAAGGTCAACCATGTGAGCAAGCAGGTTTCCGGAAAGGATTCAGCACAGTCGACCATATCCACACAGTAACCAAGCTCATTGAGGTTTGTAGGGAGTACAAGATGCCACTCTGTCTCACGTTCATTGATTTACAGAAAGCCTTTGATTCTGTGGAGACTGAAGCAGTCATCGAAGCCCTAGTCAAACAGGGGTGTTCAAATCCAATACATCAAGATCCTTCGTGAGCTGTATTACGGATTCACCACCAGGATCTCACCATTCTACAAAGAAGTGATCATTGATGTCAAAAGAGGGTTTGACAGGGTGATACCATCTCACCAAACTCTTCAGTGCCACCCTCGAGAACATCATGAGACAATTAGAATGGGAAGGAATGGGAGTGAAGGTAGATGGTCGGCAACTACACCACCTCCGCTTCGCTGATGACATTGTTCTAATAACACCAAACATTAGCCAAGCGGCACAAATGCTGGCTGACTTTGACCGAGAATGTGGAAAGGTAGGTCTACGGCTGAATCTGAAGAAAACTATGTTCATGAGAACTGAACTAGTTCCAGAGGCCCCATTCACTCTCAATGAACAAACATCTCTGAATGCAGCAGTTATGTGTACCTAGGTCGAGAAGTCAACATGATGAACGACCTAAAACCTGAGCTGCGCAGGAGGAAGAGAGTGGCATGGAATGCCTTCAAAGGCATCGAAGAAATAGCTAAAAGGACAAAGAACCTCTGGCTCCGGGCACATCTCTTCGACTCCACCGTTCTCCCTGCATTAACATACGCCTCAGAGACCTGGGCCCTACGAAAGCAGGATGAGAATGCTATTCGGTCTCCCAGAGAGGCATCGAAAAAGCTATGCTTGGAATATCACGTCTCACTCAAGTGAGAGGAAGGAATCCGGAGTTCTGACCTCCGTCGCTATTTCAGAATCAGGGGCGCTGTCTCGTTTGCCAAGGCATCGAAAATCAGATGGGCTGGACATGTAATGCGATTTGGAGACAACCGCTGGACTAGAGCTGTTACCGACTGGATCCCACGGGATGTCAAAAGATCACGTGGCCGCCCACCTACAAGATGGTCAGACTTCCTTGTTAAGACCCTGAAGGAACGGTTTGAGGCTCTTCATATTCCTGAATCAACCAGATGCCATTGGGCTACATTGGCACGTGATAGGGTCCAATGGAAATGTTACTGGCGCCCGCTCGAGCAAATCGATGAATAACGGGATTCAAGTGATCAAGTGATCAAGTGATCAAGTGACAGGAAATTCATTGACCAGTATAAAGGTTTTAAAAAAATACCTTGTAATTTGAAAGCTTCCAGAGATGTAGCAATATAATTGCAAAAAATCCTTTTCATGGGAAGATAGTTGACTTCTCACATAATTCCAGTACTAGATTGTGTCAGTCAGATGGAGTGTAAGGGTCAGGAAAACTAGCAGTCTTTCATATTCTAACCATCTTTAGCTCCTTGTCTTATTATTATGGAGGTCCTGAAAAATATACTTTCACAAGAACACAACAAACTGAGACCCATGTCATAGCCTAGAATAGGAACCAGAAAGCTATTAAACCCCATCCAAGCACAGCTGCTTTGGGGAATACAACACCATTTTGGGAATCCACCATTATTTTATAAATTTGCAGTTGTTAATTTATTTGTTTTGTACCAATAGTCAAGATCTACCAGTCATAGGGATATTTCACTGACAGTGAGAGACCAGTGAACAACACAAGCATAGGCTTAGTGACTGTTTCAAACAAAGATGAACTCTCTGAGAATGTTCCTTCTGGTCCTTCCTTCTGCAGACAAAAAAGTACTTTGAGAGCAAGACTGTTCCAGACTTATCACAGTGGTCCCAGCTAATGGAGATCAACCGGCCTTCTGGATTCAACGCAGTCACATGGTTGAGTCTAGACAGAACTGGGAGCACAACCTAGAACAAATTTCCTAATTTCCCCTCCCCACCCCCACACTCCACAGAAGTTGAAAAAGAGAACGCATAAAGGGAAGCTGTAAAAACATCTTATCAAAGGATATTTTCCACAGTGGAAGCTACTTGCAATGGCACTTCACAACCTGTTGACAACTGTGTGTGTGTGTGTGTGTGTGTGTGTGTGCGTATAAAGCTCATCCAAGCTCATCATTGCTTCCAAGTGTACAAGATAAAGTAGTACAAGATAAAGTAGGCGCAAACACTATCTTTGAGCACTGACCTTCACACACACCGAAGTACTCAGACTCTTTGGAAATCGAGGTAAACATAGGTGGCTCACATACCATGATAAATACGATACCCCAATGAGGAGACCGAATTCCTTGGAGGAACATGAAGAACATGTATTCTTATTTCAGAAAGATTATGTTTCCTGCTTGTAGTGTTGAGCTAAAAGAGGAAAGTTAAAAAACAAGAGATAAAGACACAGAAAGAGCAGCTTAAACTCCATTAAGCTCAGTTAATGAGTCTCTCGGGACAGATTCCAAGGGCCTTCTTTAAATCCACACTGAAAGACAAATATGGGATTTTGTAGTCTTTTATCTCATTAACCCTACTTGCTTAAGATATTTACTAACTGTTCACTTTTTTTTTTGCTTTTTATGTCATACCTGGCGGTGCTCAGTGGGTACTCCTGACTCGGCACTCAGGAGTTACTCCTGGTGATGCTCATGGGACCATATGGGATGCTGGGCATCAAACCCAGGTTGGCTGCATTCAAGGCAAATGCCTTACCTGCTGTGCTATCAGCTCTGGCCCCACTCTTTACAATCTAAATGAGAAGCTAATCAGACTTTATGTTCAAGAAATGAAATTCAAGTTCACTGAAGATTAGCATACTTATATTCTAAAGGTAACCATTTTTTTAAAAAAATGAATAAAAGCAGAATCTAGCACAGTTAAGAGATTTAACTTGTAACTTTTTGTCTCTTTTTCCCCCTTTTTTTATTGAAACACTCAGCGATCTTCTGTGCTTGTCAAAGATGTCAGGCAGTACCCAAAACCACGAACCTCAGGACCTCAGTTCAGGAAACACTGTGTAATCCAGTTTATGCTCGTCTCCCCATGAGCCCAGGTTTGAAGAGTTCAAAAAAAAAATTTTTTTTTCCCTCCCAGGTCAAGTCATTAAGTTCTTTTTGAGACTCTGTTCCTGAAATTTGAAGTCCAGGGTTTGTAAGATTGTTCTTCTGACTTAAACCAGCCATCCGTCTTTCCGAAGCAACAAAACATATCACCCCCTCATGTAGTAGATTGAATTTCATTTTGTTGTCAATTGTGGAAACCTTCTGAACCCACAAGTCTTTATTTCCTAGATTCTGTTACAGTTTTGCAGTTCCCCTTGAGTTAGGTTGGAGGTAATATAATTGAGTTCTCACCAAGAGGCAGGGACAGTGCCCACACTTCACACTCCTGTAAAAGCTCCCGGGCCACATGGACTGTCTTTATCTCCGTGCTGTTAGAGAGGAGACAAGGACCCCGTGGTCCAGGCCTGCAGGACAGGGCCCCAGAAATCTGCATGGAGCAAGACCCCGTCAGTTCAGCCATCTGCCCTGGGCCTTCAAAACTACAGATTTACAGGTGTAGACTTCGATGTCTGTTAGGGCTGTTTACGCAGGAGTTAACGTGCCCTTCCTTGAGTGAGCACTGCTCCCTGGGCAATTGCTTGACATTCTAATTCACCACACTTTCATTTGAATAAAGTTAAGTGACCGTACATGTAGAACGTCTGGAGTTAGGTTCCTGAGCCATTGAATGGTATTTAGGGTCATATTTCCTTAGAATTTTATTCATCTCTTAAAGCTGTGGCACTTTCTCATCGCTTTTAGAGCTATTCTCATTGAAAGTTATCTCTTAAGAAACTGTAATCGTAATATGATAAGATATTGATATCAGAAATAACAAAGAGGGTTCAAGGCTAGATGTTTAAAAATAAGTCCTGATACTTAAAGCCTTGTTGGAATTATCAGTATTAAAAGGAGTACACAGTAGCAGACTGTCAATTAGGATATAGGATACAATAATTCTAAATTGAAGACAAGCATCAAATGAAATATAGATGCCAAAGATACAGAGCAGAAATGGAACTTAAAAAATTATTTATTATTAAAAGTTATCTTGAAATTTGCTCAGTAGTAGAGCAAATACTTCTTCACTTGATCACTTGAATCCTGTTATTCATCGATTTGCTTGAGGGGGCACCAGTGACATTTCCATTGGACCCTATCACGTGTCAATGTAGCCCAATGGGATCTGGTTGATTCAGGAATATGAAGAGCCTCAAACGGTTCCTTCCAGGGTCTTGACAAGGAAGTCTGACCATCTTGTAGGTGGGCGGCTACGTGATCTTTTGACATCCCGTGGGATCCAGTCGGTAATGGCTCTAGTCCAGCGGTTGTCTCCAAATGGCTAGATACTAGAGCAAATACTATTAGTAGAGCAAATATTTCTACTGAAAGTATACCACCTACATGGCAGAGCCTGGCAAGCTATCCATGTTTTATTTGTTATGCCAAAAACTAGTAACAATTATGGACCTCAATTCCATGACCTGAAGAATGGTTTGAGGCTCTTCCTGTCCCTGGAGCAAGTAGATGCCCTTGGGCTACACTTGCTTGCAACAGGACTTATGGAGATGTCACTGGTGCCTGCTCGAGCAAATCGATGAACAACAGGGAAGACAATGATACAGTGATTTTATTGAAACACCATGATATACAAAGTAAAAAGGTTTTCATAATGCTGTTGATAGAAAGATTCATATTGCAACACCACTCCAACCACCAGTGTGTTCCCACCACCAAAGACCCTCATTTCCCACCCACTCCAGTCCCCATGCCTGCTCCCTCACTGCACTGATTGTATTGACCATTAAAGCACATACATGGCAATGTTATTGATAAATCCATTTCTTCCCTATTGTTGGTTATGGGAGAATTTGGCCAAATTCTGCTCTTGAATTTACTTTCTGAGTTTCTAGAATGTGGTTGGTTCCACTCGTTTGATGTACCACATGGTTGCTTGCAGCAGGCTACTAGGGAGAGCCGGATGGTAGCTCTCCCCTGTGTGTCTGAGTTTCTGTATGATGGCCTATAGCCCCGAGGCAGTTTATAGGCAGGTCCACAGGCCTCCCAGATGGAACAGAGGTGGGGGAACGGGGGATCCCAGCTCCATCTCCATGAATGCCAGGTAATTTTCACCCCTGAGAACTGCCTACCTGAACGTGAAATTGGCCCTGTTGTGTGGGGCTCTGGTGAGCTGGGTTTGAAATTAGCATCTCTCTTGGGTGGGGCTTTGATGAGCTGTGGAGTCTGGACATTGAAAATGGCTATAATTATGGTGAACGAGTTTTCTCTGGCTGCTTCTGAGGCCCTACTGAGGTGGCTGGTCGGGATCAAAACCCGTCTTCCCTCCTGGGCACTTCATGGTCAGCTGAGCTAGGGGAGAGCCAGTGCCAGGCGGCAGCTCTCCCCTCGTGCCTGAGTCTCTGCATGATGGCCGATAGCCCTCTCTCACTTTGTCTCTTATAACTCTACCTGACCACACTGACTTTGTGATCACCACTCCCTTCCCAATTTCTTAAGGAGGAGCTCTGGAAGCTTTGGAGAATTTTTTCAGGAGACCCACATTGCAAATCAGCAGCAAGTTTAATAGTTTTTTTCCTCCTATGTAGGCTTAAATTATTTTCTACTTACCCAAATTCAAAAACATCATTTCAAGAACCATTTCTCATTTGTTTTGGAGAGATTACATTCTTGGAGTAAAGTCCATTTTTTACCATTTCAAGAAAGGAATTCTACCCTTTAAAACAAAAATAATACCTGTTCCAGATTGAGAGCTAGTTCTTAGATAGTGTCACCCCAAAAGTGAGTGCTCATGATATTCTGAGACTTGGGTCACTAGATTCTGAGAAAAGACTCTCTTACTGAACCAAGATTCTTTTGTGAACTGACCTGTGCTTTATGATTGGTGATTACCGTGGCCATCACCACCTACTGACCTCTCTGAAGGGAAGACTGACCACTCCAAACTTAAAATTATCATGAAATAACACTTTAATATTGAACTTAAAAGACTGCTAATTGCTCAAGAAGATAGGTATTGGGTATCTCAGATACTTAGGTATGAGGGAATAATAGTAAGATAAATAACATGTGAAAAAGCACCAAATCAAGTCAGAAATGCAGTTGGGGCTCACTATGAGAAAGATATGTTTGCATCCCATTATATATAATATAATATAATATAATATAATATAATATAATATAATATAATATAATATAATATAATATAATATAATATAATATAATATAATATAATATAATATAATATAATATAATATAATATAATATAATATAATATAATATAATATAATATAATATAATATAATATAATATAATATAATATAATATAATATATAATCTGATGTTTAATATATTATTATATATTAACTTGTAATTTTTGTCTCTTTTTCATATATTATCTATATAATATATAGCTTATATAATCTATATATTATATATATTATCTGAACTCAGAATGAGTTTCCCTCATTCTGAGGTTTACTCCTGATCAAATGATTTACATACCTATAAGCAGGTAGCTTATGACAAATGGTACAGGGAAGTAATACAGTAGTTTCCCATTGCTGCCATAACAAGTTTTCAAGACTTAGTGGTTTAAGCAAAAGCAAAGGTGTTAGGAACTTAAAAATATTGACAAAACTTCATTCCCTCCAACGTCTCTAGGGATACTCAGATTACTTATTTTCTCCAGCTTCTTGAAATTGCCTGTATTCCTTCACTAGTGGCTCCTATTCCATCTCAAAAGTTAGTGCTTAATTTCTCTTTCCTCTGCTCTTCTTCCATATTTGAAACTTTGTGGATATATCAGTCCCAAACGAATAATCAAGAAAACTCCTCCAGTCTAAGAATTCTTAATCACTTTTGTAAAGTCCTTTGGCCATTTTCGGTAACAAATTCAGGTTCTGAGAATTAGAACATAGGCATATTTGGGTACCATTGTTGAACCTAATTTTGGTAAAGAGCAGAGAACAGTTTTTCAAAAATCTAATAATATCTCAAAGTGATAACAGGGGGCAAAGTTTAGTGGTGATGGTATAAGTGATATAGCTGGTGTATAATGGAAGAAAGTAACCAAATGGAGATAACAGACTAACTTCTGTCCTGGGAAGAATTGAATTGGCATGTTTAAGGAAAGCGATTTGGAGAAGTTGGCTTCGCTTTGAGTGAAAGAGTGATTTCTACTTTCTGAAGCACAGGTGTAATTGTGGTATGATGATTTGGGGGCGGGAGAGACAAGAAAGATTTAAGTAGCATGATGAATTATTATTCATATTACTGCTGTAAAGTATACCTTGCCTTGAACATATTTTTTGAGGGAAAGTCACATAGGTCAGTCACATAGCTCAAGGATTATTCCTCGCTGTGTCAGGACATCATACCAAATTCTGGGCACTTTATCCAAATGGATAGCATGCAAGGCAAGTACTCTATTCTCTGTACTATCTCTCCAGTCATGCTTTTCATTTTCCTTTTTGGGTCACACTGGCGATGCTCAGGGGTTACTCCTGGCTCTGCATTCAGGAATTACTCCTGGCAGTGCTCCGGGGACCATATGGGATGCTGGGGATTGAACAGATGGGCAGTGTGCAAGGCAAATGCCCTTCCTGCTGTGCTGTTGCTCTGGTCCCTCCGACCATGCTTTGAATTTGTTTTTTTTGTGAACTGATTGATTTTTATAAAGGAGTAGATTGTCTACCTTCTTTTTCTTGTGATATTACTGAATTTTCTAAATTCTAATTGCTCATCCATTTGTCTGGTTGTACTTTCTAGGCAAAGACACATACAATTTTGTTAAATGCACTACTTTGTTATTTGTGTCTTCTGTGCAGAGAAGTTAAAAAAAACAAAAATGTATGCTTTGACAAAATGATTCCCTATAAAATTATTTATGTGTACCATTTATCTTTAATTCTCCTATGGTACAAGATCTTGAAGGGGAGACTGAGTGATTTTGAGGTGAATTGTATTTTAAAAAGCTAATTGGTCCACAGAGGTTTGCTAATCACATCATCATTGTTTTGTGGCCTGTCTATCTACTCTCACAAAGTAAAGGCAACATTCTTCTTTATCAGCACTTTTGTCTCAGGTAGTTCCTTGCTTTTCCTGAGAGAAATTAGTCTCTCAGGAGTCTAATAGTCTCCTTTAATAGTCATTTAAAAAATTTAAACTTCATTTAAACACTGTGATTTACAAAGTTAGTCACAATACAGCTGTTACAGGCATTCGCTATTCCAACACCAGTCCCACTACCAATATGCCCTAATCACCACCAAGGTCCACAGTTTCCCAACCACTCCTCAAGTCTGCCTCCCTAGCAGGCACTGATTAATTGACTTTATATTGCTTATTACAACATTTATCTCATAATGGTGCTGCTAAACTCATGACCTATTTACTGACGTGTTACGTGCAAATTGGGCCATGTGCGTTATTGCTTTCACCATTTCACTATAGGTTTCAAAATTGAACTTACTGAAATGAGTGAGTTTCTTTTTAAATTTCTTAACATAGTTGTGCATGTAAATTTATTCGAACATTCAATATTCAAAATAAAATCCCAAAATTTCTCATATTTTCCCAATGCCTGGTGGTGTTCCATGCACAGACGCCGCAACACAATAAATAATTGTGTTGATGAAGGTAATGAAAGCAGTCAAGGGTTTAATCTGTGCATCATTTACTAATGATGAGTTACATGAAGTAGATTCAAAGCAAATCTGAAAATGTTGCTTCTCAGTTTAAACCCCAGTTACTTGGCCTTCTTGTTCACAGGGTAGTGGGTTCCTGTTGGAGGACAGGTTTAGCTATTCTGGGAGTTTTGTTGTTTTGCCCACTCCCAGCTTAATCTACTTAAGTCAAGGTTCATTCTAATGAGACCTCTCTTCTATGTAAACACTGCTAGAGGGTGTGGCAGTTACAGAAGTCACCTTGATTGAATAACTTCTGACTTATACATCTACTAAGACTTCTATGTTTTCTAGATTGGGCACAGCTCCTCTTTTTACCCACTGCACCCAGCGTGGGACAGTTAGAATTTACCAGGAGACTACCACCCTGGCTACGCTGAGACTATAGGAAGACTATAGGGAAGGATCATACTAGTTTGCTCTAAGCAGGTGGAGTGTGACCCTTTCAGTACACGAGAACAAGATACTCAGAATCACCCTGGTGCAGATAATAATAAGAAGGACCTTGTGGGTACCATCTAGATTACATGAAGCTCATGAAGTTAAGATGTATTACTTTATACCAGCCCCTCTCTCCAGTGTTTTACATAAGAGATAATCTTGGTAGAAAGGATTAGACCTTGGCATAACCTTTGTTTATACCTGCAATAGGGTGTGGCACTACACTCTGTTTAGAGTTCTTTGTTGACATGACCCTCCCGGTTGGATTACTTTGGTGTATATAAGGGGACTGACTTGAGGCCCCTTCACGCTTTACCTTTAGGCCTGTTAGCTTTCGGCTTTTGGCTCCTGTGGCTTTTGGCTCCTCAGCCTTGCAGCTTTTGGCTTTTGACTTTTTGCTCTTTGGCCTTTTGCTCCTTCTTCTAGGTAAGACTCAGCTCGGGTGAGATCCTCTCTCTCTTTGGTGGGAGACTTAGGCTCTCTTGTATGGTCTAAGTTCAGACCAGAGCTAGAGTTTGTTCATTATATTGGAGTGCTGTGGAAGAGCTTTTGTACTATTAAAAGCCTTTTTGGAACTGCACCAGACTCGTGAGTTTTCATCTGTTCTCCCGGCGTCCTCAGAGGTAGAAGAGAACCTTTGTCCTGACACTGTCGGGGACCCGACAGAGTTCCCCGACAGGCTCGGAACTCTGAGTTTAGAATTCTTCTGTCTCCAGATAAACTTATTCTTGTTCTTCTTTATCTTATATGTGGGTAACGTCGATACAATCATCAGGTAGGGTCCAAGAGCATAGACTTGCACAGGTCCACTTTTGAAAAAAATGTGAATTATATACTGAAAAGGTTAAGAAAAGCTTAGGACGTCACAAATGCACATATAGTGGACAAGACTTTCTCTTAGTTTTGCACAAATGATTGTTGTGATTTTATCTCCACACTCTCAGATTTCCTTTTCTTTTTTATTCTCATTACCTCTCACCAACTGATGTAAAACTGGTTCAAATGCCTGAATCTCAGGTCTGTCCTGTCCAGCACAAAGCCCCCTTGAAAACACTAATTGAAGACCGGCGCTCCCTCATCTATTAACTCTCAATTGCTTCCCACCACTTAGGTTAGAAGGCTACCACCATTGCTTGATATCAAGGGGCTCAAATCTGCTTTTATAATCCTGTCTTCCCTAGTTCCATTTACAGTCTTTCCTAAATAACATGAGCTTGAGTGGCACAGTTCCATTTATATGTGTGTAAGTGTATACTTAAAAGTGTATTATTTTCAACACATGCTTTGAAAAAAATTATGGGCAATTTTCAATAATTTGATAAAAAGATAAGTTGCATCATCTAAGAATATTGAAAAGACTGATAAAAGGTTATGTCACTGATGCATATATATGTGGACATTATTTACTACCATACTATGTACATAAATTTGATGATTGTATGCTGTAGACCATAAAAAATTTCAAATACCTAGGGCATATTATTATAGTGCAATCATAGTGCATCTTCTTTGTTATTATACCGATACATGAACCTTTATATTTGTAAATAAATTTGAATTTCATATCTTTATTTTTGACAACTTGTGTTAGTAACATAACAGCTACATTTTGTGTATATATAGGATGATATTGATGTAGAAACTGACAAAATATTTCAAGTTATAATACCAACAGGGCAGTGTTAAAATTAATATTGTTTTTCTTAGTGACATTTTAATTTTAAGAGTATTGTATTGTGAGAATAGACTAGATCACACATATAACATGGAAAATATATTACTTGACCTTATATCATTAGTAAGCTTCCTGCCAACATAAGACTATTACTAGTTATGTTTGGGGGAAAATAAAATATTATACATGGATTTTTGACTTCTTGAGCTGTTCAAGAGTCAATTTTATAATGTTTATTTCAGTGAAACAGGATTATATGTTTTTGTTCTTAACTTTATTTGGTATCTTTTTTCCAGTTTTAGATTTTTCCCCATGTTCTTTCACCTTAAACAAAAGCTTTCCATTGCACATATGTAGGTTTACTTGTGAAACCTGCTGTTCAAAGTGCACCTAGGATATGTTTTCCTTAACAAAGTTATTCATTAAGGAAAAAATAAAATTTGGGAGAAATTTATAACCCCAAATTGGTAGAGATCTCTATGTTGTCATAAAATTTTACTTATCTGCCTCTTTTCATATCCAAAATTGACATATTTATTGTATAGTCATAGACATGTATAGTCATATACATGTCAATTGCAAAATTTGCACTTAAGTTTTCCTTTATTTTTTTTTTCAAAAAAATCCCTCATTTTGCTTAGAATTGAATTTTGGGAGATAGTAATAAAAATTCTATAGAATTAAAATTTGTAATATTTGGGAGGAAGTAAACTATTCCTATGGAAACCTAATATCAAGAGGTTCTAGGCTTGTCACCATCGTTTCAATTTTATAACTTTCCTAACAAGATATTTCTTCTCAAAAACTGTATCAATCTTTCTCCTTAAATCTGTGCCAACTCTCTGCAGAGTTCTCTAAGGAAAAGGCCTTTCTGCAAGAGGAGATTCTAAAAATTTTGCACTATCCTTAGCAGATATTTGATAAATGTTGAATTTGGAGATAAGTAAATAATTGGATTGTGCTTCCTACTTTATTTCCTTTAGCTATTTCAATGCTGATCTTTTGAAAACTATATTTTTGAATAGCAATTTAGGTTCATCAGAATAAAATCTTAAATGTATCTAGAACAGAAAAAACAATTTTCACTCAGGCAAAATACTTAATATATCATATCCATTCAGCCATGAAGATATTATCTCTGGCAAATGTGCTACAATCTTCATTCACAGTATCAATAAAAAAGATGTTATCTCTTGGGGCTGGAATGATATAACCCAGCAGGTAGGGTGGTTGCCTTGCATGTGGTTGACCAGTGTTCCCATACTCGGCATCCCTTATGGTCCCCTGAGCACTGCCAGGAGTGACCCCTTGAGCATTGCTGGGTGTGACCCAAAAAACAACAAACAAACAAATAAATAAGAAAAATAAAAATATTATCTCTTTCCTAAAATTTGACTTAATCTTAGTATCAGAACGCTAAACTCTCCAGGCATGAGCATAATATGTTTCAATTTTAATAGGTCATAAACTGTGCCAGAATTGAGAGTATCAAATTGACCCTAGGAATAACCCAGCAGTGCCAGGTGTGGGGATATGGGCAGAACTGCCAGAGAAGGGCTCAGCCGATTGTCAGGTACTAGCAGTAACAGATACTACGTGACTTGGACGTCTACCTTCCTTCTATGGCCAACTTCCTTCTATGGGATGAGATCGTCTCAAGATGAGAGGGGAGGTTGGTAGACGGGCAGGTGGCAGCTTAAGAGGAAGGCTCTGTCCTCAGAGATGCAGCTTATTTGACATCTCAACTGAGATGACTCAGCAGATCATCAGTCTATAAAATGGGGAAATCTCTAAATTACATGATAAATCTACTTTAAAAATATGTATTACATCATTTATGAGAAAGAATCGCTTTATATTCCAGAAACAAGATTATCTGGGGATGAATTTATAGGCGCCTCATGAAGAAAGTTACAGGCACATAAATCTAAAAGCAGAGAGTGTTGGCACCACCATAATAAATGATGAAAGGTGGTATTAAATGCTTCTGAGCTTTTGCCTGCACCAGAGAACCTCTATGACTTAAGAAAGTGAACAAGACTTGGCTGCACCAAGTTCTCGAATAGCATCCTGGGAAAAGGAATCTCTCATCGTGGAGCCCAGGAAGGCCAATATGGTTCTATGTGCTGTGCCTGTCACAACCTAGGACTTTTATTTTGATGTTAGCATTTTGAAGAATTGGAAAATTACGTAGTATACTTTATTAGCAGAGCTGCTACTTGCTCTCCCTGTGCCCAGCTGCTCGTGAGGCACCCGGGAGGCATGGTGGGTTCTAGCAGGCCAGCCACCCCAGCAGACCCTCACAATAAGCCAGACCACCCTCCCCTACTCCATGGGGCCCGCCATTTTCCACATCTGGACTCCCTCTCTTCACAACTCCACCCAGCAGACCAGACTATCACAGCCCGGATCATCTACACCCACCCTGCAGCAGTTTTTTTTTCAATCCGGCCCAGGTATGCTGAACCAGAGACTCTCAGACATGGGGCAGAGCTGCTACTTGCTCTCCCTGTGCCCAGCTGCTCGTGAGGCACCCGGGAGGCATGGCGGGTTCTAGCCCTGGTCTACCACCCCAGCAGAGCCTCACAACAAGCCAGACCACCCTCCCCTACTTCATGGGGCCCGCCATTTTCCATATACGGACTCCCTCTCGTCACAACTCCACCCAGCAGACCAGACTATCACAGCCCGGCCTCGAGCGGCCACTAGCAGCCGTGGAAGTTCATCAATAAATGCTTTATTTAGAGGTGACTACAAGAATATGCCACCCGCACGGCAAGCCTGGCAAGCTGCTCGTGTAGTATTTGATATGCCAAATACCAGTAACATCTATATTAGGTCATTCCCATGGCCTAATATAATGGTTTGAGGCTCTCTATGTTCCTGGAGCAAGCGAATGCCTTTAGGTTCTACTAGCATGAGACAGGACATATGGAGATATTATTGGTGGCCGCTCTATCAAATAGATGATTAACGGGAAGATAGTGATAGTGATACTTTATTTGTTTATTTATTTTATTTGGAGGCTCTTCATATTCCTAAAGCAAGCAGATGCCATTGGGCTACACTGGCACGTGATAGGGTCAAATGGAAATGTTACTGGTGCCCACTCGAGCAATTCAATGAATAACTGGATGTCAAGTGATCAAGTGATACTTTATTTGTACACTATTTAAAATAAAGTTATAAAAGGATGGTCCACAATAAATAAAGTTCTTTCCTTTGTCTTAATGTAACTATACTCATTAATTTTTAAGTTCATGTAGAAAAATGATGGTCATAATTTTTAAGCATATGGTTGAAGAAAAAACAAGAAATTGGAAGATGTGATGGAATATCCTGTGTCACTCTTTGTGCTAATAACTTGTGGCATAAGGAAGGCCAGGGGATGTGGGAGAGGGGGATGTTGAAAATCTTATCTAATAAACAAGTGATTATAGGCCTCCGTTTTCACAAACCAGAGGAAACACTCTGCAACTGCAAACAGGCTTGTTCTAGCCTGGAATAAGGAACCCAGGTCCCTTGGCTCCCCATGTAGGACAGGACCCATTCTGTTACGTTCATTTCCTGTGGTCTCTGGAGAAAATTTTCTTCTGCCAGTTTGCACTGGACAGCTTACTTCTTGCAGGTTAGCGCCAGAAACTCTGTGGACTAATTGAGACTTTGAGCAAAACTTGTTAATCCACACAGTTAGGATGAGGACATGTTCCCCATGTTCTATCTTATCAGGAATGTGGGAGCGTTCCTTTGCCCCTTTCACCTTCAAAAAAGAGGCAGAAAAAAAGCAGTTTATTCCTAATAGCCTTAATATAAAAAGGATGCTCCATGTAATCACTGTAGAAAAATTAAAATAAATATTATGAGGAACCACAGGGTAGAGAACAAATTACACATTGATAATATTATTCATAGACATAGACTGTCAGACATTTTACCATCTTATAAACTGAAAATATACAGGATAAATAAATGAAGAACTTATTTTATTTTGCGTGATTATATATTATATCTAGGCCGGATTGAAAAAAAAACTGCTGCAGGGTGGGTGTCGATGATTTGGGCTGTGATAGGCTCATCTGCTGGGTGGAGTTCTGATGAGAGGGAGGTCCGGATGTGGAAAATGGCGGCACTCATGGAGTGGGGGGGTGCCCTTGGGCTCTACTAGCATGAGACAGGACATATGGGGATGTTACTGGAGCCCACTCGAGCAAATTATACTCCCAATGTGGAAAAAAGATGTCCTTTTTTATCAAGAAATAAAATGCCATTCTACTTCAGGAAGTAAGAGGAGAAATTGGACATTTATATAAAGTAAATGAAAAAAAAGCAAAAGAAATCATAAGCACTAAAGCACACAAAGTCCCTTCTGGTTCCTTTAAGGTTCTGACACTCAAAGCTTAGAATGACTGAAGAGTTTATTAGAATGTGAATTTTCAGACAAAAATTTAGAATGTGTATTTTTTTAAAATGTATTAAAGCACCATGATTTACAAAGTTTTTCATAGTAGTCACAAGATGTTCCAGCATCTATCCCTCATAGTGTCAACTTCCCTCCACCAGTGTTTCCAGCTTCTGTCCCACACCCACAGCTTGCCCTCTTGGCAGGCACCTTTTTGAGTTCAGTTGTTAAAGGTTAGGCCATAAGATTTCAGTGCTGCTGACTCTGTGGTTTGGATATTTAGTGCTTTTATTTCTTCATGCTACCAAAGTATCTGTACTCCCTTGACCCCTGTCCCTCATTACTTCTCATCTGTCTCTTCTCCCCTCTCCTCCAAATTATTTCACTCCTCTTCCCTGTACTCTGGGGCTAACGGTGATCTAGGCATCCCCCTTTAAACCATTGTATGTCCATTTTCATGGACATGTCTATATAGACATGGAGAGAATCATGCTTAGTGAAACCAGTCAGAATGAAAAGGACAGACATAGAATGATTGCATTGGTGTGTGGGACATAAATATATAAGTGTTCTACTAGTTGTTGGAAGGGGTAACGTGAGACTAGAACTACGCATTGTGTGTACGCACAGGGATATACATGATAAATTCTAAATATATGTATGGAAAGCCACAATGTATCAGAGAAGGGGGAGAGAGAGGGAAAGAGAGAGAGAAAGAGAGAGAGAAGAAAAAAGTATGTGCTATACAAATAACGAAAAGAGAAGAAAGGGATATTAAGGAAACTATTCCATTCACAATTGTGCCACAGAAAATCAAATACCTAGGAATCAACTTACCCAAGTGTGTAAAGGACCTGTACAAAGAAAACTACAAGACACTGCTCCAAGAGATAAAAGAGGACACAAGGAAATGGAAACACATTCCCTGCTCATGGATGGGGAGAATCAACATTGTCAAAATGGTAATACTCCCTAGAGCTCTGTACAGATTCAATGCAGTCCCTGTAAGGATACCCATGACATTCTTCAAAGAAATTGACCAAACACTCCTGAAATTTATATGGAACAATAAACCCCCAAGGATAGCTGAAGCAATCCTCGAGAAAAAGAAGATGGGAGGCATCACCTTTCGCAACTTCAAACTGTACTACAAGGCAGTAGTAATTAAAACAGCATGGTATTGGAATAAAAACAGACCTGTGGACCTATGGAATAGAATTGAGTATCCTGACACCCAACCTCAAACACATGATCATTTAATCTTTGATAAAGGTGCAAAGAGTCTAAAATGGAGTAAGGAAAGCCTCTTCAACAAGTGGTGTTGGGAAAACTGGACAGCTACATGTAAAAAAATGAATTTGGACCTGTGTCTAACACCATGCACAAAAATCAGATCAAAATGGATTAAAGATCTCAATATCAGACTTGAATCCATACAGTACATTGAAGAAAATATAGGAAAAACCCTCCACGACATTGAAGCTAAAGGCATCTTCAAAGGTGAAACATCACTAACAAAGCAACTAGAAGAAAAGATAAACATATGGGACTACATGAAACTCAAAAGCTTCTGCACCTCAAAAGAAACAGTGACTAAGATACAAAAGCAGTCCACAGAATGGGAAAGAATATTCACCCAATACCCATCTGATAAGGGGTATATCAGGCACTGGTAGAACTTTACAAGGATATATCAGGCACTGGTAGAACTTTACAAGAACAAACAACCCCATCAAAAAATGGGGAGAAGAAATGAACAGAAACTTCAGCAAGGAAGAAATTTGAATGGCCAAAAAACATATGAAAAAATGCTCATCATCACTAATCATCAGAGAGATGCAAGTCAAAACAACAATGAGATACCACTTTACACCACAGAGACTGGCACATATTCAAAAGAACAAGAACAACAAGTGCTGGTGTGAATGTGGGGAAAAGGGGACACTCATCCATTGGTGGGAATGCCGGCTGGTACAGCCTTTCTGGAAAACAATATGGACATTCCTCCAAAGACTAGAAATTGAACTCCCATTTGACCCAGCCATACCACTCCTGGGAATCTACTCTGGGAAACCAAAAATACACAGCGGAAACACCATCCCTACTTTTATGTTCATAGCAGCATTATTCACAATAGCCAGAATCTGGAAGCAACCAGAGTGCCCTAGAATCGATGACTGGATAAAGAAGCTTTGGTACATCTACACAATGGAATACTATGCAGCTGTTAGGAAAAATGAAGTTATAAAATTTGCCTATAAATGGATGGACATGGAGAAGATTATGTTGAGCGAAATTAGCCAGAAGGAGAGAGACAGATACAGAATGACTGCATTTATCTGCATAACATAAATATATATGTACATATTATGATACCAATATCCAAGGTCAAGTGAAACATATATCAGGAGGTCTTGTCAAAGGTGGAAATTATCACAAACGTGTGGGAGTCAGGAGGCTAGGTAAGACAGAAAATGGAACAGTGTGCTAACAATTGTCGAGGGTACTAATGCCAACCTAGAACTGAGCATTAAATAGAGGCAATAGGATACACATGACAACCCTTTAATGTATGTTCTTTAATCCATAGTCTGGAGAAGGAAAAGAGAAAGAGAGAGAAAGGGAAAGAAATAAAGAACCTGCCATGGAGGTGGGCTGGGGAGGGGGGAGGGAACCGGGGACGTTGGTGGTGGGAGATGGGCACTGGTGGAGGGATGGGTGCTGCAATACTGTATGACCAAAACCCAAACATGAACTTTTTAATTGTATATCTTTGTAATTGTAAAAATAAAAAATTAAAAAAAAAATTAAAAAAAAAAGAAAAAGTATCTGCTATAGAGGCAGGCTGAGAGAGGAGCAGAGGGAATCTGGGGACATTGGTGGTGGGAAATGTGCACAGGTGGAGGGATGGAGTGCTGCAACGTTGTGTGACTGAAACCCAATCACAAACGACTTTGTAAATGTCTATCTTAGGGTGTTATAATAAAATTTGTAAAACAATAAAAAATAAACCTTTGCATGTATTTATAGTTTCTGAATCAGTAAATGTGTGGATGAGTCATTTGAATTTCTAAATAAGCTCCAATTGATGTTGAAGTTGATGGTTTGGGGATTACACTCCAGAACAACTCCAGCAAAATACTTCTAAAATTTTTGTCAGAAATGACTGAGATTTCCGCAGCAGAAAAGATCCTATTGCCTTTCGTAGTGATACATAATAAGGCTTCATATAAAACATTTTTCTAACTTTCTTAATACAAAATGAACATAATATTTTGATGACTGTGTTTCAAAGTGCAGTTCACATGTATAGTCATATACATACCAATTGCAAAACTTATTTGAACATAAGTTTTCCATTATATTTTTTCAAGGAAATCCCTCATTTTTTTTAGACGTAGGGGTGATAAAGAGATGTGTTTAATATATTATTTTTAAATATTTTATCATACCACCAGAAAGCTGAAGACACAGGTACACCCGGCAGAGCAGAAACCAGCTTTCCCGTTGCGCGTGGCTTTCCCGCATGCGTGGCCGCGCCATTTACCTCCAAATTACCGCAAATATTCCACGCACCCCTCTGAGAGAGTCCCAAAAATTAATGAGAATATAGCGCCCGCATGGCAGAGCCTGGCAAGCTGCCCTATGCGTGTTTGATATGCCAAATCCAGTAACAGAAATGTTTATTTTCCTGACTCCGAAAGAGCCCTTAATATGGCAGCAGTAAGAAAGGCAAACAAGCAGTGCCAGACAAAATTTCATGGCCATCCTAGGCTGCCAAAACGAAGAAGGACTAAAATTACTGTCTGTACTTTCAATGCACGTACACTGGCATCTGGAAGCATATATTGAGGATCTGATGCTGCAAGCAAAAAAGATCAAGTACGACATCATTGGTCTGACTGAGACAAGGAGGCGCCAGTTGCATCATGCTGTATTTGACACTGGAGAAGAATTGTTCCTTGAAACATGCGACGAAAGAGGCATCGGTGGTGTTGGTGTCCTTGTCAACACGAACATGGTTGTAAACATTGATTCATTTGAATGCCTAACAAACCGAATAGGACGATTACACTTGAAGAGATGTGGCCCACTGCCAGCAATTTCTATCTTCATTGTCTTTGCACCAACATCCACACACAAAGAAGATGAAATTGAGAAATTCTACATGGAATTGGAGGAGTTCTATAAAAAAGATCACACCTTCTACAAGATCATAGTCGGTGATTTTAATGCCAAAATAGGACCAAGAAGATCGGCTGAAGAACTCCACATCGGGACCCATGGCCTAGAATGGAACGAACAGGGTGAGAGACTATCTGAGTTCATCATGTCCACCAAGACCATTCATGGGAACTCACAGTTCCAGAAAGCTGAAGCGAAACGTTGGACATGGGAATCTCCTGGCAGACAGTTCCACAATGAAATAGACCACATCATCTTCAATCGGTTTTGTCTGACCGATGTAGCTGTCGTTCCCAAATTCCAAACCGGATCAGACCACCGTCTCGCTCGTGCAAAATTCTACTTCACGCAACGGGGAGAAAAGGCTGCAAAGTTTAAGAAGAGAACTCCCAGAACGACCACCAACTGGGAACTCTTTGGCACCATTGCAGCAACATGGGAAGATACCATTATTGACGACATCGATGAAGAATACAACCGACTGGTTCAGCACCTCCATGATTGTGCGAAGAATGCTGAGAGAGAGAAAGACACAAAAGGACGCCTGTCTCCAGAAACTCTTGAGCTCATTCGCCAACGTGGCAAGGCGCAAGCCTCAGGAGACCAAATGCTAACATCCAAGCTTGCTAAACAGTGCAGAGAAGCGATAAAAGAAGACCTCAAAGACAGAAGAGCAGAAATACTGGAAGATGTAGCAGAAGCCAGGAAAAGCATTCGCACTGCCCGCCTGTCCTTTGCCAACTATAAGACCAAGATGACTGCCCTCCGACGCCCGGATGGATCTATCACATCATCCAGAAAGGCAATGGAGAAGATTATCCAGGACTTCTACTCAAATCTCTTTGATAGCCACATCCACCTGCCCGCATACCAAATTACACAGGATGGATATGTCATTCCCAGCGTTCTCCCTTCTGAAATCCGACATGCCATCTTCTCGGTAAAGAAGGAAACAGCACCAGGCCCAGACAAAGTCAGACCCGAACACCTGAAGAATCTGCCGTCGGTACTCATCAATACACTAGCTCTGCTCTTCACACGCTACCTGTCCGAATGCAAGGTGCCCTCCCAATGGAAAACCAGCAGGACAGTTCTACTGTTCAAGAAGGGAGACATTCACGACATCGGCAACTATCGCCCCATCTGCCTGTTGTCTGTCATCTACAAGCTGTTTACACAAGTCATCCTGAACAGGATTTGCAGAACACTACATGAAGGACAACCATGCGAGCAAGCAGGCTTCCGGGAAGGATTCAGCACAATCGACCACATCCACACGGTAACCAAGCTCATTGAGGTTTGTAGGGAGTACAAGATGCCGCTCTGTCTCACGTTCATTGATTTACAGAAAGCCTTTTATTCTGTGGAGACTGAAGCAGTCATTGAAGCCCTAGCCAAACAGGGTGTTCAAACCCAATACATCAAGATCCTTCGTGAGCTGTATTACGGATTCACCACCAGGATCTCACCATTCTACAAAGAAGTGATCATTGATGTCAAAAGAGGGGTTCAACAGGGTGATACCATTTCACCAAAACACTTCAGCACCACCCTCGAGAACATCATGCAACAATTAGAATGGGAAGGAATGGGAGTGAAGATAGATGGTCGGCAACTACACCACCTCCGCTTTGCTGATGACATCGTTCTAATAACACCAAACATTAGCCAAGCGGCACAAATGCTGGCTGACTTTGACCGAGAATGTGGAAAGATAGGTCTACAGCTGAATCTAAAGAAAACTATGTTCATGAAGAATGAACTCGTTCCAGAGGCCCCATTCACTCTCAATGGAACAAACATCTCTGAATGCAGCAGTTATGTGTACCTAGGTCGAGAAATCAACATGATGAACGACCTAAAACCTGAGCTGCGCAGGAGGAAGAGAGCGGCATGGAATGCCTTCAAAGGCATTGAAGAAATAGCTAAAAGGACAAAGAACCTCTGGCTCCGGGCACGTCTCTTGACTCCACAGTTCTCCCTGTATTAACATAAGCCTCAGAGACCTGGGCCTACGAAAGCAGGATGAGAATGCTATTCAGGTCTCCCAGAGAGGAATCGAAAGAGCTATGCTTGGAATATCACTCCTCACTCAAGTGAGAGAAGGAATCGGAGTTCTGACCACCGTCGCTATTCCAGAATCAGGGATGCTGTCTCGTTTGCCAAGGCATCGAAAATCAGATGGGCTGGACATGTAACGCGATTTGGAGACAACCGCTGGACTAGAGCCATTACTGACTGGATCCCACGGGATATCAAAAGATCACGTGGCCGCCAACCTACAAGATGGTCAGACTTCCTTGTAAAGACCCTGAAGGCACGGTTTGAGGCTCTTCATATTCCTGAATCAACCAGGTGCCATTGGGCTACATTGGCATGTGATAGGGTCCAATGGAAATGTTACTGGCGCCCGCTCGAGCAAATCGATGAATAACGGGATTCAAGTGATCAAGTGATCAAGTGATCATAGCACCATGAGATATACAATTACAAAGATGTTCATAATATGTTCATATTTGGGCTTCAGTCATACAGTGTTCCAGCACCCATCCCTCCACCAGTGCCCATTTCCCACCACCAATGTCCCCGATTCCCTCCTACCTCCCCTAGCCTGCCTCTATGGCACGTTCTTTATCTCTCTCTCTATCTCTCTTCCTTCCCTTACACATTATGGATTACAATACATACATTAAGAGGTTGTCATGTGTATCTTTTTGCCTGTATTTAATGCTCAGCTCTAAGTTGGTATCAGCACTTTCGACAATTATTAGTACACTGTTCCTTTCTCTGTCTTACCTAGCCTCTGACTCCCACATGTTTGTGATAATTTCCACCTCTGACAAGGTCTCCTGATCTATGCTTCACCTGACCTTGGATATTGGTATCATAATATGTACATAAATATTATGTAGAATAAAAATCTGTAATATTTGGTAGGCAGTAAACTATTCCTATGAAAATCTAATATCAAGAGGTTCTAGGCCTGACACCATCATGTCAATTTTATAGCTTTTCTAATAAGATATTCTTTCTCAAAACCTGAAATAATGATGATCCAAATTCACATATAACAGCCCAGGAAAAGCTTATGACTTTATCAATACCATTACTATTTACATGTTGCAATGATCAATACAATTTGTGCCAGCTAGGAGAGTAGGCATGGGGATGGGGGGGAGGGTAGGAAAGGAAGGTCTCTGGTGGTGAGTGCGCACTGGTGATGGGATTGGTGTTGATTGATGAATGCTTGTAACAACTGTACTGTGAAAAACTTTGTACTTTGTAAATCACGGTGCTCAAATAAAGGAAAAAATAAAAAAAAAGCTATTCCTTCTCAGAAACTATCAACCTTTCTCCTTGGACCCATGCCAACTCTCTGCAGAGTGCTCTAAGGGAAAGGCTTTTTGGGTCATGGGTTTTCCCCCAAGGAGACTCAGAAAATCTTTTCCTTGAATTTCTGGGTTTAAAGGCTACAGCTCAGTGGCAGATAAAGACATATAAGAATATTTTCAAACTACCCAACCTCGTCTTAGTTTCCTTGTAGCCTTGGACACTATCCATGAACTCTTCCCTTATTCTATTAAGTTGTACACCATAGTTCAAGGCCCTCTCAAATATTTTAAAATAACATGTTTACCTTAGAAAAGCTCTTACTCAGTTTAGGGGAACCAGAGGTCAAGTTTGCAGTTGGCGATAGAGCTATAACTTCCTCGTCCACATCTGTTTCATCTTTTATGGAATTCTCTGTTTTGAATTCTCTGTTTCCTACTGTTAGTTCTTGTCTACCCCACTTTGGAGATTACCTCCAGTTTTCCCAGGTTACATCTCTCCAGCTTCCAAGTCTGTATCCATTTTTTTCTAATCTTGATCAGTTAATCATCTTGAGATAGATTTGCAATTACAATTTATGTCTTTTCTAGTCATACCTGTTTTATGTGGTAATTTAAAAAAAAAGATGACTTTAAGTGAAGTAAAGCATTTCCAACACATCTATCATAAGTGTTACGTATATGTATCTTTTTTAAATTTTTGTTTCTTGCTTTTTGGGTCTACAGCTGAATCTCAACAAAACTATGTTCATGAAAAATGAACTAGTTCCAGAGGCTCCATTCACTCTCAATGGAACAAACATCTCTGAATGCAGCAGCTATGTGTACCTAGGTCGAGAAGTCAACATGATGAACAACCTAAAACCTGATTTGTGCAGGAGGCAGAGAGCAGCATGGAATGCCTTCAAAAGCATCGAACAAATAGCTAAAAAGACAAAGAACCTCCGGCTCCGAGGCACATCTCTTCAACTCCACCATTCTCCCTGCATTAACATATGCCTCAGAGACCTGGGCCCTACGAAAGCAGGATGAGAATGCTATTCGGGTCTCCCAGAGTGGAATAGAAAGAGCTATGCTGGGAATATCATGCCTCACTCAAGTGAGAGAAGGAATCCGGAGCTCCGACCTCCGTAGCTGTTCCAGAGTCAGGGACACAGTCTCATTTGCTAAGGCATCGAAAATCAGATGGGCTGGACATGTAATTCGATTTGGAGATAACCACTGGACTAGAGCTATTACTGACTGAATCCCACGGGATGTCAAAAGATAATGTGGCTGCCCACCTACAAGATGGTCAGAGTTCTTCTATCTTCCAAGAAATGAGAAGACTAAACCCAGGAATGAAGGGTCTGCAGTTTTTGAAATGGGGTGTTGAATTCAAATAAACATGTTACCTTTGGGGAACAATGGCATCTTTGTTTTCCAGTGCTTTTAAGATTTTTACAGTGGTTATTTTAATGCTTTTCTATTTTGGTTGAGGCAAAAGAAATACATTGTGGGGCCAGAGTGATAGTACAGTGGGTAGAGCCTTTGCCTTGCACGCCCGACCCGGGTTCTATCCCCTGGCATCCCACATGGGCCTCTGAGCCAGGAATAATTCCTGAGCGAAGAGTCAGGAGTAACCTCTGAGTGTCACTGGGTATGACCTCCCCAAAAAAACAACAACAAAAGTATACATTGTAAGTATTTTGGATACTTGCTAAAATATGAATAATTATTTATGTTATTTAGATCTGACATTACCTGTGTCACCTGTCTTTCCATTGTTCATCGATTTTCTCGAAGGGGCACCAGTAATGATTTCATTTGTTGGGAATGAGGTCCTTTATTGTTACTGTTTTTGGCATATGAATTCACCATATGTAGCTTGCCAGGCTCTGCCATGGCATTGGGTTCATTCCAGGGGACCCAGTCTTTTTCTATGCCAGCCCATCAACATCCAAGGCCCATGGGACTGAGCCCTGTTGGGTGTAGATAAGCCTGTCTCCTGTCTGCCACCTGCTGACACAGCTGGGCACCACAGCCACACCTGCAACCACAGCCAACCTTGAGGGGCAGGAGACCTGACATATGTGGTGTATATTCCAAAATATACACTACCCACTGAGCGTTATGGTGAGAGGCTGCTGAAGAGAAACTGGTACAGAGGTCTAGGATCGGTTAGCGTCTCTTAAAGGGATATGTAATGGAAATGAAGATATTGATCTTATCCCACAGATTTCAAAATGCAAATGTGGAGTCTAGCACTTAGACATATATGAAAATTATTTGAAATATGTTTAGGTCAGAAACTAAAACCATTTTTTAAAGTATTCTATTATTTTAGGAAGTTATGGCAGTACAGATTTTTATTAGAAGTTTGAGAACCTATTTAGTCCCTTATGGATTTTTTTCCAAAGCTGTTTCCTAGAGTAGAACTCTGCTAATTGGCCTTTGACAGTTGGAAGGTTTGTTTTCTTTCTAGTGTTTCCAAAAATAACAGGTACTACTCTGATCAACTGCCCCTCGAGGTATTCCAGGTGTAGCTGCAGTGCCCGGCTGCATCAGCAGGTGGCAGACAGGAGACAGGCTTGTCTACATCCAGGGCTCTGCCCCATGGGCCCTGGAAGGTTGAAGGCTGACATAGAAAAAGACTGGGATGAACTCAGAACCACGGCAGAGCCTGGCAAGCTACCCATGGTGTATTCGATATGCCAAAAAACAGTAACAATAATGGACCTCATTCCCAATGAATGGAGATGTTACTGGTGCCCGCTTGAGCAAACTGATGAACAATGGGAAGACAAGTAACAAGTGACAAGTGACTCTGATTAAATTATAAATGAATATGTAGAATGAAGGTTTTTTCCCCCTCATGTCCCATCTATCTGACACTCTGATGTGTACTCAGTTTCTAAAAAGTATTCCATTCCTCATCCCTAAATAATTTCTAGGGTTTTTATTTAGTTTTGTTCTTGGTATTTTTTGTCTAAAATATTAAACCTTAAAGTCTCAGCCACATTATTTTGGGATTAATTTGAAAGATTTTTTAAGAGATAAACACAACTTAAAAGTACTTATAGCATGCACTCCCATATTTAATTTTTTTAGCAATGGGATAATTAAAATAGTATTGAATATACATATAAGGTTCAGTTCTTTTATCACCAATACCTACGAAAGTAACTGAACACAGTTTTTTCTTTTCTAGGGAGAATTCATCTTTCACACCCAGTAATGCTCAGGGGTTATTCTTGACTCTGAACTTAGGAATTACTCCTGGCAGTGCTTGGGGACTATATAGGATGCTTAGAATCAAACTAGGGCATCCATGTAAAAGGCAAGCAACTTACCTACCATACTATTACTCTGGCCCCTGAGCAGTTTCTTACTGTTAGATAGTGTTTAGATAGTATTTGGAAAGCAGTTTAGATACTGAATGGCTATGTCAAGTGAATTGAGTAAATATTGCCACTTTGTAAAATGGCATCTTACTATATGACAATGTTAAATTGTTAAATATTAAATTATCAAATTGTTCCAGGGGAAAAATTGATATATATACACTCTCTACATATATTAATATGTAGAGAGAGAAATATGTATATGTATATATGTATATATACACACATATATATGTAGAGAGAGAAATAGAAAGATTTCAGACACAAAGTTTTTCTTTTTTCTTACAATAGATATGAAACACAGTTATTAATGTCTCATTCATTTTCATTTCAATATCACAATATTTGGTTTATTTTTCAGTACCTAGAAATTTCTTATTTTTTTAATACAATTTCTGTCCCTTGAGCTCAGCCTCATTGCTCTCTACTCTGAAACGCTATCAGGTCATGCTTCCTTCTTTTGTTCCTTTTTGAATTTAAATAAATCCTTACAGTAAAAAAGCAACAGAATAATCTCACTTGCTTTGACACACCCTACACCCTAATTGCTTTGTATATGTGATTCTCCAGTTAAAATCAGGGCGAGAATGTTTCCCTTTTATGTCTCTTACTTCTTAGAAATGTTTATGCTTTTGTCAACTATTTACTAAGAACAATATTTACCTGTATATGGTTCCTAAAAGCCAGACTCTGAACAAAGTACAGGGTGCACCAAGAATCAGTCTATCACATTTTGATGAATCAGGTCCCAAGTTAGTCCTTTATAAGGATAGAAAACAATGAGTGAAAATTCTTAGTTCTATTACTAAAAAAAAAAGCCTTGTTTTATGGAATGTATGTGTGACACAGCAAAGAGAGCCATTTTGCTTTATTTTCTCTAACTCCCTTCAAGGTATGTTGGGACACAATAAATAAAATAAGCTAGATGCAATTTGCTTATATTATGAATATAACTCCCCTGTGTGTGTAGGAGCTATATTATATTTCCACAAAAGTGTGTGCAGTTTTGTGGGAATTTAAGTAAATACAATATTGGAAGAATTTCTGAATGCTGTTTATAAATTACAAAATTTTTACTTCAAGTCTTATCAAAATATTTTTTCCTCATGGACTCTAGTTTTTAGTCCTTTTGATTCTTTCTGTGACTGTTTTCCAATTAATCCCTCAAAAGGTTGGTTAGTTTGAATATAGATTGCATAATCAGGAGTGGCAGCAAAAAAAAAATCTCAGGCCACTTCTTGTCTAGACAGAAGATCTATTTGCTTTCCTAGAGAAATCAGAAATAGAAAATAGTCTTGGTCCGCTTACCCAGGGTGTTGAATTTGTTGAGGTTTACTCAAGGTCAATTTTAAGAGCAGGGGCAAAGTTCTGGGCCCACAGTAAATGTTTAATTAATTATTGGTAAATGAATGCCTGGAAGGCATGTGCCCTCTAGTACTCTCCTGAATTATAAATATTTAAAAGACTATCAGTCTTCTAAGCTCCCTGCTTTTATGGCAGTGATGCCAAGAGAAACATTTAAGGTCTGCTTCAAAGGAGCTTGAAGATCGTGGTCAAGTGAACTGTCATAGGATCCCATTTTGTACTCTAGGAAGATGACTACAGATATATCATAGAAGCTTGAAGGTTCAGATTAGTGAAAGATACAAAGAAGTTGTGAGTCTAACTAGGTTTTACAATCACCAACACTAGTCAGTGGTTGCATGGGGCACTGTGAGGGTTAAGGTGGTAAGAAGAGAAGAAAAAGAGCTGTGTTAAGTATAGAGCATTTCTATAAATGAGCCATTTAACGGGCCCTTTTTCCTATACCCTGGAATTACAGAGGTTACTGAAAAGAAAAAAGTCACTTAATATTCCTCAATGAATGCTTCTTAAAAGTATCCACTCACTATCGTGGGTACAATGTATAAGTATTATAATGAAAAATATATAGCAAAGAGCATTGTAAGGGATGCTGGTGTTTTGCATTGTGACATAGTTTTCCTGAACATGATATTAGGATTAATGAACATAGCTAATACCCTAATAATAAGGTAATCTGCTAACATAATAGATTACATAGCATAATCTATTAATCTGTTACTGTAATATGTATAGTAGAAGAGGATAGGGGAAAATGGACCTAGAGAAACACAGCTGCAAAATTTCTAAGGAATAATGTAGACATTTATAATGAAACATGAGCAGCATCTTTGGATTTATTTATTTATATTATGCCAGTTGAAACCCACTCATTCATTTATTCTACAAACATTTTTGAGCTCCTGTGGTATTCCTGATTAGATATACTAGATACATATCTAGCATGTACTGGGTATATAGACCTTAAGAAATTTGCCATTGCAGGAGCTAGAAAGATTATACTTGACGGGACCAGAGAGTGACCTCAACATGCTGAGCACAAGCTTTGCCTAATAGTGAGTTGGATTGGACCCCTAGCACTGCATCGTCTCTCCAAACACAGTCAAGTGCCACCCCTAGGCACAAAGCCAGATATCTCACCGTTAAGAATTATATGTTCCCCGTGTGAATAAATGTCAAAAGGTCTGATACCAACATAGAACTGAGCATTAAATACAGACAAAAAAAACGCAAATGATGGCTTCTAAGTGTGTGTAGTGCAATCCACAATGTGTAGGAGAAGGAGGAGAGAGAGAGAGGGAGAGAGAGAGGAGATAAAGAACCTGCCATTTAGGCAGGACATGGGAGGGGGAGGGAATTGGGGACATGGGTGGTGGGTGATGGGCACTGGTGGAGGGCGGGGTGCTGGAACACTGTGTGACTGAAACCTCCAAGCGTGAACAACATTGTAATTATATATCTCACGGTGGTATAATAAAATGTTTAAAAAAATAAAATAAAACAACATCACAAAACAAACAAGCAAAAATAAAAAGTGTTTTATCCACACAAAAAATTATATGTTCCCCCTACCCATATTCCAAGAATGCACATTTCCTGCTTTATGGCCCACCCCATCTCCCACCCCAATGGAGTTCTGGGAGGAATCTCTCCCTCATAAGTGTTCATGGCTCTCCCCAGGGGCTCTGAAAGATGATAATTTCCTTGATTTTGCTGAATGAGGATCAGGGCTCCTTGACACATCAGGCTTGGCTTTTCCTCAAAATAGAAATTACTTTGCGAGCTAGTCATGAAGGTGATGTCCTTTTGCTTTTTGTTTAGTCCAAATGTCACCATGACTCTGCAAGTCACAATTCTCTTTTGCCAGTTGAGTCCTTGAGTAGACTCAAGTGCTCAGAGTAGTCACTGGAGAAAGACTAGAGGTCTAGAAAAGGGGAAGAGTTTGCTTCCTGCCTCTTACCTTCATTATCTTTCAGTCATTCCAGATATTTGCCCAACCTGATGGAATCATATTTCCATCTTGATATCACCCTACTCATACTGCAAGTATGCACATTTCCTGCATTGAGATGCCAACATCCTTTGCAAGAGTTCCCACATCAGAATCTGGGGATTACATCTGAGTTATTAATAATTCTTCAGAGATATCTGGATCTTAGTACAATAAGGCTCTTTGGCTCAGCTTCCAGGTCCTCTAGTGATGACCTCTTCTGTGATCCCCAACCATAGGGCTGGCAGATGCTTCCCATAGTTTTGATGCCTGTGTGATTTCAGTTGTGTTCTTTGCCTTTTTAAGCCCCAAGTCCCTGATGAACTATATCTTTATGCTATATTCTACTAGCAAAATTAGTCTGGTTTTGTTTTTTGTTGAATTTTATATACTGAGTAATATTATAAGCATAGTGACAAGTGCCCTCTATAGCATATAAATATAAATAATTTAATGTATCCTTTTTCCCTTTCTTCTGAGCAGCATACCGCAATACCAGGTCGATGAATGAAGTGGGTGGAGCAAGCTCCTTTTCCAACTCCCTGCTCCCAAAATCCATTTAATATGTTGTTCTTGAATAGAAAATGTATCAGACATTAAACTGATAAGAACAGATACTACACTTGATCTTAGCCAAAAGGCCAACAAGCGATTGTGTCTTTTTTAGGTAAAGGTGATTTTTACCTTAATTTTATTTGTTTATTTTGCTTTTGGGTCACACCTGGTAGTGCTCAGGGTTGCTTCTGACTCTGTACTCAGAAATCACTCCTGGAGGACTCACAGGACCATATAGGAGGCCCAGGATCTAACCTGGGTCAACCATATGCAAAGAAAGTGTCCTACCCATGTACCATTGCTCAGGTTCAATAATTTAGTATTTCTGAAGCATCAGATAAGAGAGCAAGCATTGTAAAAGATGAAACTGGAAAATCTAGTAATAGAATCAGATCTGGAGGTTTATCTGACTCCAATGTTTATTCTTTATTGGTGGTAGAAGACTATAAAACAATTCTACATAAAGTAAAGATCAGACTGTCTGTTTACAAAGTATATTATGGAGTAAATTGTTGGAAGTTGAATTTTTTAGAGGAGTAGGAAATATTGCAACACTGCTTGAATTATTGAAGCAAAAATGTAGCTGATTTACATGACCAGAAATCCATAGATCAAAAACAATACTGGAAAAGAAGCAGGTTTGAGGGCTAAGATAAAGAAATGAGTTTTAGAAATGTCGAGTTTGGGGGCCAGAGTGATAGTATAGTGGGTCGGGCATTTGCCCTGCATGCAACCAACCTGGGTTCAATACCAGGAGTCCCCTATGGCTCCCAAGTACCTCCAGGAGTGATTCCTGAGTGCAAAACCAGGATTAACCTCTGAGCATTGCTGGGTATCACCCAGAAAACAAAAAAGAAAGAAAGAAAGAAAGAAAGAAAGAAAGAAAGAAGAAAGAAAGAAAGAAAGAAAGAAAGAAAGAAAGAAAGAAAGAAAGAAAGAAAGAAAGAAAGAAAGAAAGAAAGAAAGAAAGAAAGAAAGAAAGAAAGAAAGAAAGAAAGAAAGAAAGAAAGAAAGAAAGAAAGAAAGAAAGAAAGAAAGAAAGAAAGAAAGAAAGAAAGAAAGAAAGAAAGAAAGAAAGAAAGAAAGAAAGAAAGAAAGAAAAGAAATGTTGAGGTTCAAGTGTATGTGGAACATCTTGTTGAATAAGTCTAAGAATCAGCAATGTAGGTTTATTTCTGTTTTGTTTTTTTGGGCCATATCTGGTGGTGCTTAGGGTTTCCTCCTAGCTCTGTACTCGGGATCAATCCTGGCAGGCTCAGGGGACCTTGTGTGGTACCAGGGTATCAAACCTAGATCTAATGCATTCAAGACAAGCTCCCTCTTTGCTGTATTATTGCTCTGGTCCTGGAGTTGGGGTGGGAGTGTAAATTTGTGAGTCATAAATTAAGTCTATAGCTTTAAGAGAGAGTTGATCTATCAATGGGACCTAGAAGTATTAGACTGAAGTGTTACTCAAGCAGGTCAATACTTCTAGATCTCGGTCTAAAAAGCTTTTTATGCAGCCTCGAGGAGGAGAAAGAACAAGAGAATGTAATAGAGCCCAGAGAACCAAGTAAGTAGATAAGATCAAAATGGTTGGAGTTAGAAGACTTTGGCAAAGACACCAAACCTATGCACCAGAAGTACATGAATCAGAGCCAAAACCAAGACTGTAGAGTACTCACTGGGTTTTGCAATTCCTGGGCAATTGCTGACCTTAGAGAATACATACTCACAAGAGCAGAGGTGCAAAAGTCAGTGGGTTGAAGACTAAATGGTAAGCAAGATAGGGGAGAGCTTCTGGGAGAGAAGCTACAAAGGCAAAGTAGAGTTCAGGCAGGGTAAATAGGAGGAATTTTTGTTCTGTTTGCTTTTAAATGTGAATAAATTAAACTTATTTCTCTGCTAAAAGAAATAGGTTAAGAGTAAATTGTTGAAGACAAACAAGAAACATCAAGAAAAATATATGGGTAAAATTTAGGTCATATAGAAAAATAGAGGAGAGTTTTTTATCTTTTGTGTGAGAAAAGAAAAGAGCATAGAATGAGAATGGGAGACGGCAATTTCATTGCTAGTAAGTGGCACGGGTTTGAAGAGATTCTAATCTGCTAGTTGATTTTTTATGAAATTGCAATGATGAGAGATAGATGGTAGTAGGTAAGGTAAAGATATTGCAAGACTGTAGTCTAGAATAAGAGAAAAAGGATATAAAGACACAGAAGAAAATTTTCATAGACTGACTAGTGCATAGTTGAATTAATAATGTATTTAAATGCCAATTCCAAATCTCACTGAGAATTTAGTATGCAGAAAGTTGAAAGTTTAAAAAGTCAAAAATATTAGTATATTGTAAATAGAAAGTTTTAAAAATTTATCAATTATAAGACAGCTTGGTAGTTACAGAAGTAAATATACTCTTTCACCATAAAATCCAGCAATCCCTCAATATACACCAAAAATATTGAATATTTATATTCCCATAAAAATCTGCATTTATATGGGAATTTATAACACTTCATTCATAATTCATAATTCTCAAAACTTGAAGCAACTAAAATGTCTTTTGATTGGTAATAGATAAATTGTGTTATGTTCAGGCAATGTGACTTAATTAGTGAATTTATTTATTTGGGGGGCTTCCTGTTATTCTATTTATTTACTTATTTATTAGTATACCACCATGAGATAGACATTTACAAAGTTGTTTATGGTTGGGTTTCAGTCATACAGTGTTCCAGCACCCATCTCTCCACCAGACCACATTTCCCAACACAAATGTCCCTAGTTTCCCTCCCCACTCCAGCCTGCCTCTGCAGGCACTTTTCTACTTTCTTTATCCATAAATAAGTGAATTTAAAGTGAATAATCAAGTTATGAAATGATGTGGAAACTGAAATGCCTATTACCAAGTGAAAAAAAATGCAGGTCCAGAAAGGATACTACCAATTCCAATTCTAAGCCATTCTGAAGATGACAAACTATAAAGACAGTAAAAAAACCAACCATAAATGTCTGGGATTAGATAAGTAAGAAGGACAGAGTTTCGGGGCAAAGAAACTGTTCTCTGTAGCAGTGTAATCACAGATACATGTCACATGTTTATGAAAACCCATAGACTATATACCAGGAATATACTCTATTATAACTATGGATTTTGTTTATATGTGTGTCACACAAACCACTGAATATAATAAATGTGTCACTATTTGGAGGCTGTTGATCACAAGAGAGAATGTACGTGCATGATTAGGGGATATTTGGAAATTCTCTATACTTTCTGCTCAATTTTGTTTTGAAGCAAAAACTCTGTAATAAATTAAAGGGAAAAAAACTTAAAGTTAATTAGCCAGGATATTAAACAATTGCTCCTGTTTTCTCCATAACCTCAGATTAAGCTAGAATGACTGTTTATGTCTTCATAGAAAATAAATATTTCATGCTTTTAATTTATGCCGATGCAGCAATCCTTCCCAAAGGAATGAGCTTGTCAATGTCAGGGTTGCCCCATAGTTTGTGAGATTTGGTGTAGAAACCTCTGTCAACTGTGAAATAGCTTTGTCAACCAGATTGCTAATTTTGCAAATACGAATTCAGAAAAATGAAGCAAATCTTTTCTCTGAAGGAAAGCAAGAGTCAATTGCCCAATCTCGAGAGAAGCAGAGGGGGAGGCAGACCCAAGTCATGAGAAATGTAACATTAGTATAAGCAGACATATTGGCGGCAGGCAGACAGAGTAAGTAGTGGTAAAAGGGCATTAATGCTGGAACTTAGCTAATGACAGTGCCCATGAACTCTTACAGCTAATCAACAAATCATCTGGTTGTCTTTGCTCTCATTCTCTTCTTTAAAACAGAATCATATGAATCTGTCCTCAGAAGTTCCCAAATCAGGATTCAAGTTGGCTTTTGTATCCTCTACTTTGCCCTGTCTGGATGGAATCCATATTTCATGCCTTAAAAAAGAACCTGTCCAAGAAACAGGAAGTTCAAGGTATCAAAGTGGGCATACCTAGATTACCCTGGTCCCTTGTTTTCACTCGCCTTCACTTGTCTTCTGTTGTTCATCGATTTGCTCAAGTGGGCACCAATAACATCTCCATATGTCCTCAGTGTAGCCTAAGGGAATCTACTCACTCCAGGAACATGGAGAGCCTCAAACCATTTCTTCAGGTCATGGGAATGAGATCTATAATTATTACTGGTTTTAGGCATACCAAATACGACACAGGTAGCTTGCCAGGCTCTGCCGTGGGGGTGGTATACTCTCAGTAGTAGGCTTTCATCTTGTGCATTTACTGATGAACTGCAATGGGGAGAGATTGACTTTTCTCTTGGGTGGATCTCCGACCGGCTGTGGAGTCCGGATGCTCAAAATGGCGGCCCTCATGCTATGGGGGTTCCTCTGGCTTTTTGAAAGGCTCTGTTGGCATGGAGGGCCAGATCCCTGGTCCCTCGATTATACAGCTGAAAAGCACAGGGAAAGAAAGAGATTGATGGGGAGAGAGAAAAGGAAGACTGGAGTAGTAGGATGAGGGGTACCGGTAGTGTAATGTGTGGTATTTGTATATAGCTAAACCACAGAGTCAGCAACACTGACAACAGGAGGTCCAGACTGAAAAAGCACTTTAAAATGTAACTGCCAAGGAGGCAGGCGCAGGGTGGGAAGGAACCTGGGGATGTAGGTGAAGGGAAGTTGACACTGTGGTGGAGTTGGTGTTGCAACACCGTATGCCTGAAACTCAACTATGAATGACTTTATAATTATGGTGTCTTAATAAATTAGTCAATTAAAATATTTGCTTAAAATGAATTTTACTAAAAAGGAAATAGAAAAGTAAATGATTAAAATAAATATAATTGACAAGTGGCTGAGGAAGCTGGAACTCGGCTCGCCCGGGCCCAGCTGACTATGGGGCCCCTGGGAGGACACATGGGTTTTGGGGTGGGCCCATCACCTCTTGGGGGTCCCGGAAGCAGCAGGATGAGACTCGCCCACCACACTAGCCACCACCTTCGCTGTCCGGACGCTGGGAAACTGCCTCACGACCAGATTAACAGAGCAAAATCAGTTCGAGCCCAAGTCTCGTGGCCGCTTGTGGCGGCGGTCCATTAAAATAGTGGAAACAGTAATGTCTTTTAATGCACTGCATTCCATGATGTGCAGGAAAGTTTGGCGGGAGGAAGAGATAAAGAGGAGAGAAATGACATACAGAACCCGCCAAGTAGTTGAGGTGTGGGAGGGGGGGAGGGAGGTGGGGACATTGGTGATGGTAGATGGGTTTGGATGGAGGGATGGGTGATGGAACACTGTAGAACCAAAACTCCACATGAGCATCTTTCAATTGTATGTCTAAAATGGTGTAATAAAATTTGGGGGGAATAAAAAAATAAATAAAATAAATATAATTTACTCCACAGATTCATCATGTAATCAAACATGTTTGCCAAAAAAAGATCACTATGCAATAAAAACTCTTCTCTCATATTCTTCTTAAATGTATTGGTTAAACAATATCGTAAATTCTAATTTCCTAACAGAGTAGTGATTGGATAAACCTAATAAGTTGCAGACTATCTAGTCCTCAAATATTTATTATTATTATTTTATTGAGACACCGTGCAACAGACCATACAAACTGTTCATGATTGGTTTCAGTCATTCAGTGTTCCAACACCCATCCCTCCACCAGTGCACATTTCCCAACACCATGCAGGAAGTCAGCACACTATCATATTCTACAAGGCAAAGCAGCTCTGCTAGGTCATGCAACTCTGCTAGGGAGGGAGAAGATCAGCAGATGCCACCTAATTGTATGGCAGGCTACAGGGAAAGGGATCAATTTTGCTATAAGTTTATATCACTGCATAAATGAAAAATAATGTATCAGTGTTATGAGGTGTGTCTGAGATGTCTATAGTAGCCCAAGTCTTGTGTAAAGGAGGTAAGAAATGTGAACTAAGTAGTCAGGACTGGATCTTGAACAGTGACAGAATCAATTTCTTACTTTGAACAGTGGTAGAATCAATTTTTTTTAGGAAAATCACTCTGGCAATATTAAGGAGGATGGCTTGGAGGAAAGGGACCTTTCTCTGTAAACAAAGACTGGAATGGAATACTACATAGTTATCTACTTATTTATATCCCATCTCATTCCAAAAGAGATATGAAGTTGCAAATCTTCCCTATTCACTGTCAGAGATTTTATGTATTTATTCCATGTCTACTTCTAAAAGGAATTTGAAGCAGTTGTACTTGAATTCTGCCCAAAGAAAGATGATGGAAATATGTGAGCCACTAATAAATAAAGCTCCCAGATCTTCCAGCCAAAAGTTACTGAAGGTGAAATAAACAGAAATGAATTTGGTTGTTCAACAATGCATGTAATTTCTTTATTTAGATCTTTAGATCCATAGAGGCTGAAGAGAAAGAAAGCTATGGCAGCCAACGAGATCAAAAAAGAATATTTATCATTCCAGTCTTCTTTGGAAACATCACAATAATTTCTGCTTAGCAGACACAAAAATAGGTTGGTAAAACTGAGAGGGGGCCCATAGAACAAAGTCAAAATAACTGAAAAGAACTGCAGAATTCAACATGAACCTGGCAAAGTTAAAGGTGCTTTTCTGAGTTGTTAATGTTGGAATAAACTTGAAAGATCTATTTTGCTTTTACTTCTATCTGCATAAGAAAGCAAAGTTAAGTAAAAGGGAGGGTTAGGAGCAGTAAGATTATCATAGAAGATATTTCTTGGAGCTCAGTTTTGTTTCCAGTAACTTGAAGAAAACATTCATTGTATTGAATTTACTTTTAAGTAAATTTTGTTGATTTTGTATTGAGTTGCAGTACAACGTTGGAGTATGGCTTTACCTTTATACATATGTATAAGTCTCACCATACTCACTATAAAATTGCTACCCAGTCACTTTATTAAAATGACCACCTCTTCCCTTACCTCACCTCAATTTACTTTTCCTCTAGCTGCCAATATAATTTTTTGTCTTTAAGAGTTATTGTGTTGTGCTTTACCACTTCATTCGTATGGCTATTTATAGTCTACATGAGTGAAACCATAATTGTCTTTTCATTCACTATGGTTATTTATAGTTTGAAACTGTTTTTCACTTCTAAATTAATTTCATTAGCATCATTGCCACATTTTCTCATCCATGAACAAAAGGCATGTTCATATTTTAGGATGGCTGAATAATATTTTACTGAGTATCTATAAGATAGTTTAAAACCCAACCATTTGTTGGTAAGTAGTTTTTCCATATTTCTGCTGCTTTAAAAAAAATCTTCTGTGAATATAGCAGTGCAAATATCTTTTGGAAATAGTGTTTACATATCCTTTGGATGAAAGTCTTGGAGTTATATTGCTGGACCATAGGGAATTCCATTTCTTTTTTTTTAAACCTTCATTTTCTTCCACAGTGGCTACAATAATTTGTGTTCCTACCAATAGTCTACTAGAGCTTACTTTTATCGATATCAGCACCAAAGTTTGTTTTGAAATAGGCTACCTCACTTACATCAAAGTATGAAATGATATCACTATCACTATCACTATCTTCCCGTTCATTATCTATTTGCCAGAGCGGTCACCAACAATATCTCCATATGTCCTGTCTCATGCTAGTAGAACCCAAAGGCATCCGCTTGCTCCAGGAACATAAAGAGCCTCAAACCATTATATTAGGCCATGGGAATGACCTAATATAAATGTTACTGGTATTTGGCAAATCAAATACGACACGAACAGCTTGCCAGGCTTGCCATGCAGGTGGCATACTGTTGTAGTCACCTCTGAATAAAGCATTTATTGATGAACCGCGCGGCCACTAGTGGCCGCACGAGCCGGGTGTAATAGTCTGGTCTGCTGGGTGGAATTGTTACAAGAAGGAAGTCTGGATGTGGAAGATGGCGGCCCCCATGGAGTTGGGGGGGGGGGTCGTCTGGCTTATTGTGAGGCTCTGCTGGGGTGGCGGGCCAGGGCTAGTTTTCCCTCTTGGTAAATGGTATTGAGCACTGTGTCATATACACTCTCTGTGTGTACTTTTGTAGTGTTGATGGGGGCAGCAGTGCTCAGGGCTTACTCTTGGTCTGAATTCAGATATCATGCCTGGCAGTGTGTCAGGAGCATATATGGTGCCAGCTATGGAACCAGCTGCATGCAAATCCTGCATACAAAGCCTTGGCTCCTGTATTATCACTCTGCACCCTCTGAGTGTCTTCTTTGAAGAAGTTACCTATTGAGATATTTTTCATACTCCCATTTTTATTGCACAGTTAATTAGTTTGTTGTTGACTTATGTAAGTTATTATTTATTTTGTATATTAACCCTTGTTGAATGTATGATGCACTAATATCTTCTCCCAAATTATTCATTGATTTTTTTTGTTGGTTAATTTTTCATGCTGTATCAAAGTTTTTTAGTTTGATGTAATCCTTTTTACTTATTTTTCCTTTTGATTCTCTTGCCATTGAAAAAACAATTTTTTTGTAGTGTGTTGGGGGGCATACATACCAGATGATTCTGAGGGCTTATTCCTGGCTCTGTGTTGAGGGATCACACCTGGTGGTGCTCTAGGGATCATATGAAGTGTCAGGGATAGAATCTCTTTACTATCTCTCTGTCCCTTAATTTCTCTTTTGTCTAATTCATTATTTTGGGGGCATACCCAGGGGGCATAGAGACTACTTCTGGTTCTATGCTCAGGAGTGACACCTGGTGGTGGCTGAGGCACCACATGCAGTGCCAGAATGGAAAGTAGGTTAAAATATGGAATAGAGTTGAATATCCTGACACACATCCTCAAATATATGATAATTTAATCTTTGATAAAGGAGCAGAAAATACAAAGTGGAACAAGGAAAACCTCTTCAACAAGTGGTACTGGGAAAACTGGGCCACAACATGTAAAAAGTGAACTCTGACCTCTGTCTAATATCATGCACAAAAGTCAGATCAAAATGGATTAAAGATGTCAAAATCAGACCTGAGTCCATTAAGTACATCGAAGAAAACATAGGAAAAAACCCTCCAAAATATTGAAGCCAAAGTCATCTTCAAAGATGAAACACCACTAACAAAGCAAGTGGAAGCAAAGACAAGCATATGGGACTGCATGAAACTAAAAAGCTTCTGCACCTCAAAAGAAATGGTGACCAATATACAAAGACAGCTCATAGAGTGAGAAAGGATATTCACCAAATGCCTATCTGATAAGGGTTAATATACAATATATATAAGGCACTAGTAGAACTTCACAAGAAGAAAACAGTCAACCCCATCAAAAAAATGGGGCAAAGAAATGAACAGAAATTTCCTCAAAGAAGAAATTTGAATGACCAAAAGACATAAGAAAATATCCTCTTCATCACTAATCATCAGGGAAATGCTAATCAAAACAATCCTGAAATATCATTTCACACCACAGAGACTGGTGTACATCCAAAAGAGCAATAACATCCAGTGCTGGCGTGAATGTGGGGAGAAAGGGATTCTCATCATTGTTGGTGGGAATGTCAACTGGTCAACCATTTGGAAATAAATATGGATATTCCTCCAAAAACTAGAAATTGAGCTCCTATTTGACCCAGCAATACTACTCCTGGAAATATACCCTGGGAGCCCCAAAACATGCAGTAGAAACACAATCTGCACTTCTATGCTCATAGAAGCACTATTTACAATAGCCAGAATATGGAAGCAACCTGAGTGTCCAAGAACAGATGATTGGATAAACAAACTATGGTACATCTACACAATGGAATACTATGTAGCTGTTAGGCAAACAGCTGCATAGCAGCTGTTTTGCTACTATGAAGCAAATGAAATTTATTATAAGCCATTTGCCTATAAATGGATGGACATGGAGAGTATCATGCTGAGTGAAATTAGTCAGAAGGGAAAGGACATCTATAAAATGACTTCATTCATTTTCAGGATATAAAAAATAGTGTGAGACTAATATCCAAGGCCAGGAGAATTGTCAATGGTTGGAATCTACCACAAGTGTGTGTATGGGGACTAGTGTGCTAATAATTGTTGGAAATGGTAATGCTAGACTAGAACTGGGTATTGAGCATAGTCAAAGGGAAATATATGTAATATATAAAATGAGATAGTCCCTAAGTGTATATTGCAAACCACAATGTATAAGAGAAGGGAGAAAGAGAGAGCAAGCAAGTGAGAGAGAGTGCATAAGTGAGAGTGAGAGTGTGAGTGTGTGTGTGTGTGTGAGAGAGAGAGAGACAGAAAGAGAGAAAGAGAGAGAGAGGCAAAGTGCCTGCCATAGAGATGTCTGGGGAAGGGGAGGCAAACTGGCCACATTGGTGGTGGGAAATGTGCACTGGTGGAGGGATGGGTACTGGAACACTGTATAACTGAAACCTAATAAGAACTACTTTGTAATTGTATATCTCATGGTGGTATAATAATTTTTTTAAAAGAGTATAGGTCAGAAGCATGAAAACAAGTCCCTTATCCCTGTACCGATTCATCAGTAAATGCATGAACTGAGAGCCTACCTACTACCAAGAGTATCCCACCTGCACGGCAGAGCCTGACAAGCTACCCATGTTGTATTTGATACGCCAAATTAGTAACAATTATAGACCTCATTCCCATGTTCTAAATGGTTTGAGGCTCTTCATGTTCCTGGAGTGAGCAGATGCCCTTGGGCTATGCTAGCACAGGACAGGGACATATGGAAGTGCTACTGGTGGCCACTCGAGCAAATCGATGAACAACGGGAAGACAAGTGATACATGTGATACAAGAGATTTTTGCATATTTATTTTTCCCTCTGCAACTATGTCTCTAAGTCTGCTCCCATTTCCCTGTTATACCCATTGGCAGACTCAATTCTGAAGTCTGATTCTATTGAGTGTTTTTATTATAAATTGCTATTGAATCTTGCCAAATGCTTCGTCAGTATCTACTGAAATGATATAATGGTCATGTGTTTTTTGTTGTTGATGATGTGGATATACATATGCTGAACCATTTCTGCATCTCTAGAATTTTTTCCACTTAGTCATGGTGGATAGATATTTTTATTTAATTTTGGATTTGATGTCATAATTTGATGTCACAATTTTGTTGAGAATTTTTTCTTGCATCAATGTACCTCTGATTTTTGGGAAGACTTTGAGGAATATAGGCATTGTATGTTCTTTGAAATTTTGGTGAAATTTGCCAGTACAGATATCTGTTCCTGGACTTTGTTCTTAAAGTAGACTTTTGACTACTATTTTGACTTCTGTACAAATGATACATCTGTTTAAACTATTAACCTGAGTACCCAGGAACAGATGACTGGATAAAGAAACTACAGTGTATCTGTACAACGGAATACTATGCAGCTGTTAGGGAAAATGAAGTTATGAAATTTGCTTATAAATGGAGGGACATGGAGAGTATGATACTAAGTGAAATTAATCAGAAAGAAAAGGACAAGTATAGAATGACTGCATTCATTTGTGTGATATAAAAATAATAGTATGAGACTCATAGCCAAGCCCAGGCAAAATAGGGACCAGGAGGTCTTGTCAATGGTTGGAATCTACCACAAGCTTATTTAGGGACAGAGGGTAGGTAAGTTAGAGAGGGAAGGAACCAGTTTGCCAATAATATTTGGAAATGGTAATGCTAGGCTAGAACTGAGTATTGCAAGTAAGTAAAGGGATATACATGATAACCCTTCTGTGTCTGTACTGCAAACCACATCAGCAAAAGAAGAGAGGGGGAGAGAGTAAAAGAGGGGGAGAGAGAAAGAGAGAGCGAGGGAGAGATAGAGGGAAATACAGTAGAGAGAGAAGAAAAGTGCCTGCTATAGAGGCAGGTTGGGTGTGGTGAGGAAATTTGGGGACATTGGTGATGGGAATTGTGCAATGGTAGAGAGATAAGTGTTGGAACACTACATGATGGAAATCCAATCATGAATATCTTTATAATTGTCTATCTAATGGTGATATAATAAAATTTAAAATAATTATAATAAAAAAGCTACTAGAAAAAAATAAACTCTTGCTTTTCTTTGTTCAGGTTTTACGATTCTTTAAAATTGTCCATTTTTTTAACTGTCCTAATTTAATTTAGTCATTCTTTTTTTTTTTGCTTTTGGGCACACCCGGCAATGCTCAGGGGTTACTCCTGGCTCTGCACTCAGAATTACTCCTGGCGGGCTCGGGGACCATATGGGATGCACGAACCGGGGCCGGCTCAGGCCAGCCGCGTAAGGCAACGCCCTACCCGCTGGGCTATCGCTCCGCCCCCTTTTTTTTAATTTAGTCATTCTTAATAGTCCCATAACCCTTTGTATTATTGGGCTTCCTGTTAAGATGTCACATGTGTTATTTGAGGGTGGGGTGGTGCCTGGGACTGAACCCAGAGCCCACACCTGTGAGATCTGCACTCTACACTGAGCCATACCTTTTTCTGGCCTTTGTTTCTGTGTTTATTTTTATAAAAACCATAGTTTCTCTGCAGTTTTCTCTGTGAGTTTCTCAAAGGGTTTATGAAATTTGTTTATCCTTTCAAAAAATTAGTTCCTGACTTCATTGGTCTTCTGCATCATCTTTTTGGTTTCTATTTTATTTCCATTCCAGTGTTTATTCTTTTTTATCTACTAAGTTTGGCTTTATTTTAAAATTTAATTTGGGAAATACATGCATATTCTGAGACAATTTAATCACAGGTTTCCATTACCCAAACATTAGATTCTGCTTTTAGCTAGTCTACACGTGGACTTCTACAGTCTGAAATGATCCCTGAAAGTTTGCAACACTGTGTTGTGTGTATTTGTAGTTTAGTAAATATTTCCCCCAATGGTTGATGTTGCCCCTTCCCTAGCATGGAGTGAAGCACTAGAAAGATGTAAGGGGGCAACAGTCATCTGGGGTACATCAGAGAGCGTTTACTGTGTGTTCATTTAAACACCAAAGATTTCAGGGGCTGTTGAATAATTATTTTTTCTGGAAAAGAGGGTGGAAGGCCAAATGCATTTGGGAACCTTTGGTTTAGTAGCATTTGCAAAGATGATACTAATAATACTAATTGCTTGGATAATATAAGTCTTATATAAGTACCACTTCCAGGTACTACCCCATCTTGTGCCTGCCATCCCAGAGTATTTATTAATAACAGCCCCCTCAAAAACGTTTTGGATGATAAATTGTACAGTTACTGAGAGGGCGCTGGTTAAACTTGAGCAAGAAAACTATATTTTTATAATTCTTTTGTGTGGGTTTCAATCATGTGCATTCTCTTCTCTTACATAATCCCTTCTGATCAGAGATGTGGAACTTCATGATGTTTGGTCTAATGGAACTAGTGTGTGTGTGTGTGAGAGTGTGTGTGTGTGTGTGTGTGTGTGTGTGTGTGTGTGTTTTCCTCCTAGGGGAACTGACTGCTCTGGTGAAGACCATGACTGTGTCCCTCATTCCCCTGCGCTAACAAGGAAGGTATTGGCGCAGAAACAACTTTTGTATTTACAAACTTGGCAAAGGAAGATACTTCCTCACTACACTCTGCACCTGAACAAAAAATTCACTTTCTAATCTTGAATTTTCACCACTGTGTTCTTTCAATCTCATATTCTTGTTAAATAGCTGGCATGCTTCCTAAAATGTGGTGACATTTTAAGATATAGTTGTATAAGTACTCATATTAATTCTTTCCTGTTTTGCATGTAGGTAGGAGCGTGGGTCAGAGGTCCAGAAATTTTGACCACTTTTATTTTTCTATTACAAATCATGCACCTGCTATTTTTTAAGTATAAATTGGTGAACCTTTGGCTAACATCTTTAGTAACTTTACAAAATGGTATGATTCAGTTGTTTGTTTTTATGACCTGAATATTTGTAATTGCTGCTATCTGGATAGGTGTAAGTTGCATTTTGTTATTATGTACTATCAAAAGAGATAGGCCCTGGTTTTTCTAAAGGGTAGTGATAGGACATTATGAACTACCAAACTGTTTTTATGAACTACCAAAAGAGATAGGCCCTGGTGTTTCTAAAGGGTAGTGGTAGGACAGTGTGAAAGGAGAGGACCCAAGGCCTTAGCAGGTACTACTCAGACAACTGAGCCATCAGGTCAAATGCTAGTGTCCAAGGCAGCAGATTCTTCTCTAACTCTATAGTGAAGGGAAGACCAGGGCGGGTGGAGCTGAGGGGCCTCCAGGATAGGAATTAGCATATCATGCATTACAGGGATTTGAACTTGGGTCCCAGAGCATGTGCCTCCGATGGCTAAGAATCTTCTCGGCCCCAGACTACAGTTTTAAGCCTGCTCTGAGTCCAAGTTTTTGGTAGGTTACAGTATTATGGTCTGGGTTAGTTACTCTTTTTATATCTACATTGAATCATCTGTAAAAGGTGATGGCAAGGCTCTTTGTGGCTGTGAGCTTCATTTATTAGGTTATATACCTAGTGGATGCCCAGCAAATGCTGGTTTCTTTGTCTCTGCATTCTGTTAGGTACAATCTCACTCCCAATCTTTGGAAGGTTGCAGATATCAGTTTTGGAGATTTTGTCTTTATGAAATTTCTTGAGCATTTTTTGAGGTACTGGGGATGTGGTTCAGGTGGTAGAATTCATGCCTCACCTTACCCCTTACCCACATGGACGTGCTACTTACCTGCTCTGCTGAACCAAGCATAACTGCTATGTTAGTTTAGAAAGGCTTTGAATATAAAAATGTGTATGCGATGTTAACAATCTTGAGGGAATGACACCAGTGGTTCCTCAGTATTAACATTTGGGGTACTCATTTCCTAATTCTACTAAAAATATCTAATGTAAAACATTTTGGTAGGTTGGGAGGTCCTAAATATGTCTATTATGACCAGTTTTCCAAAGACCAGTTACTCATTTAAGGCTCCTGTTCCTTTTATTAATTCTTTACCTGGAGAATCTGTCTAATCATAAGAGTGGATTGAAGTCTCCCTACACTATTTGCTGCATTGTTGTATTTCCTCAACTCTCTTTGTCATAAACTGCTGCTTCTTCAATTGGCGCATACATGTGGATAAGAAGTTGTGGTCTATAATAGCAATAACACTATGAGATATATGTTGTAACAAGCAATAAAATCTGTGTCTGCTAAGGAGCAGGCATGAGGGGTGGGGTGGGAAATGAGGGTCTTTAGTTATAGTATATTTGTGATGGAATTTGTGTGGAAATATTGAATACCTGAAACAACTGTACCGTGAACAACTTTGTAACTAACAGTGTTTAAATAAAGTTTTAAAATTAAAAAAAAGAAGTTGTGGTCTATATACACAATGGAATACTATGCAACTGTAAGAAAGAAGAAAATCATGCTATTTTCAATAATATGGATGGAATAGAGGCTATCATGCTGAGTGAAGTCAGTGAGAAGGAAAGAAATAGATGTAAACAATCTCTTTTATATGTGGGTCTTAAAGACTACACAGAAAGGTAGCAACAAAGATCCAAAGGCAACATAAAGGGGAACTGATGGACCCAATTGAGTTAGGGTAGGGATTGAGAGGGAGGGGAAGAAGGATGGGGGAGGGAAAAGGGTACACTGACGATGGGGCTGGTGTTGGAATTATGTCCATGTTAAACCATTATTAATAGCACTATAAACAAAAAAACTTTAAAATGTAATGTATTTTTACAATTTAAATTTAAATATTTTAAATTTAAAATATGTAAGCCAATGGAATATCATTTGAATTAGAAAATATAGAAAAATGGAATTTGCTACTATGTGGATGGATCTGAACTGGATCATACTGTGTGAAGTCAGCCAAATGGAGGACAGACACAAAGTGATTTCTCTCATATGTGGAATATAAAGAAATATAGGAAGGGAATGACAAATGACTGAAATCAACAGAATCTGAGAACTGCTTTATAAAAATGACTTAGGTTGGGGCCAGAGCGATAGCCTAGCAGGTAGGGTGTTTGCCTTGCACGCGGCCGGCCCGTGCTGGCCCGTGTTAGATTCCGGCATCCATATGGTCCCCTGAGCACTGCTGAGAGTAATTCCTGGGTGCAGAGCCAGGAGAAACCCCTGATCATTGCCAGGTGTGACCCAAAAAGCAAAAAAAAAAAAAATGACTTAGGGAGGGCAAGAGGGGCAGGTAATGGGGTGGGGCGGCAGATTAAGGTGGGTAGGTGGTTGGACCTAGTGGGAACATTGTATGCATGGAACCCTACCATTAATATCCTTGTAAATCAAGATAGATAAAATAAAACTAAATATTACATAAACGTTTTAAATGTTAAGAAAGCAAAATGGTAGATTGCTCTGTATTCATACACATGCTTCCAAATTTAGCATTTGTTGATTAATTGAAATATAAATTTTAGCCAGTCCTCTGTTCTCGCTTTAGGTTGTTTAGATCTAGCTATATGAATAGCGCGAGATGAATAAAGAAGTACGATAGTGTTTCTGCTATGTGTTTTTCGGTCTCTAGGGTATATCCAGAGTGCGATGCTGGATCAAATCCGAGCTCAATATCCTAGCTTTCGAGAATGCCTATTGTTTTCCAAAGGGCTGGACCAGTCTGTGGAGGGATGGTTGGTATACTGTATTACCAAGAACCATTATGATCACCTTTGTATTGTATGTTTCACTGTGGTATAATAAAAAATAAAATTTAAAAAAGAAATATAAATTTTACAAATGCAGCAGATTTTTTTTTTGTAAAAAGTTGTAAAACATGTGAAAGGGAGATGGGATTAGTAAATCGAAAATCACAGTTCATATAAGTATAATGAAACTGGCACTTTGGTCCTGAAGTTGCAGCTATGGAGGAAGACTTAGGAGGGTGAACTAGAGAATGATTCAAAAAATAGATTTTCTAGAGGCTGCCTCTGTAAAAAACGTTCCTGTTATAAGCCAAGTGTCTGTTTCAAGGTAAACAAGTCTCTTTCTCATGGGGAGAACATACCCTGGCAGGTAAGGACAGTGAAAATATAGTTGGTAGGGCTAGGAAAGGAAATGCTGAAACGCTCTCATGGGGGTGTTGGAAATGCAAGAACAAAACACAGGAACAGTGGAATGTTTTCCTGGGGCCAGAATGTCATATAGGTACAGCAGACCAAAGGCAGACTCTGAAAGTGAATCATACAATAATGGAAATTTCAACAGGAAAATTATACCCTGAATTATCATTTAATTATTATACAAATGTCATCCTTGCAGAGAAGAAAATGACCACCCACTGTGAAATAATGCTCTTACACATGTCTATTAGACTCTTGCCGTTTTGTTTTCTAACATCTATTAGACTCTTACCTTTTTGTTTTCTAACTCCAATGTTCTCATCCTATTTTATAGTACTATATAATCTGCATGTCAATTTATATATTACTTATCTTCTTTGTTAGTATGAATGAGGGCAGAAATGTTGGACCTATTTTTTTTCATTACTTTACTTTTATACACTTGGTTGTAGCTATACAAACTTCTTGAGTGAATGAATAAATGGATGAATGAGAACTCACTTAAACAGCGATTTTAGAATTCAAAAGGTCATATTTTCTAAGGAAAGAAATAGTACATGTAGTTCTATTAAAATGTATTGAGTTATGTGTTCAAATGTCAAGTTCTAGAAAAGTGTCAGGTGGATGAGAGATAACTCTAAACTAAAAAGCTTATTCTGATACATATTAGAAAATATTCCTTAGAATGAATTCTTTGTTGCTGGGGAAAATTTTTGGTGATTTTAATATTTTCCAAATGTAAGCATTACTGTTATGATATGTCTGTTTCCATTTTATGAATTTAAAGAAGTCAGTGTGCATGTTCTAGATAGAAAAGGACTTAACAGGGTGTTTTAATTTCCAAGTAGGAAAAAGAAAAGAAAGCACAAATATGATAAAACTGGTCAAATATGCAAGAGAGACTCCGTGTGCAGATGGAGAAGTACATTCCTTAGTTCTGGAACGTTCTAATCATATCACTATCTCCTTCACCCTGCAAAGGATATGTCACTAAAAGACCTGATTATGAGTATTAATAAATATATCAATAATTTTTTGTTGTTCAATATCTTGTCATCAGATACCTAAGTACAAAGCTAACAAAATGGCATGGGTATGTTAAATAATTATGTGGAAATAGTAACAGTATACTTGTTGCAGGACTGCTCTAAGAGCCTCTGCATCTGCTCTGGATTGCCTCCTGAAAATCACTTCATAGATAAGGGGGTAGTCTAAATGTGGCAGTTTATCTGACCATGTATTCTGTACTAGCAGGTATAAATATTCTCCCATGCTACCACAATCATAGTGGGACTAGCTAGATTTTACCAGCATATTTGCCTGGCCACATTGGATCTCTCAGTAATTAGACCAGAGAGAAATGCTGTTTGCCTCCAAGCAAGCAAGCATGGCTCTCTGATAACTCAAAGGCAACTAAAATACAAAATTACCATGAAGTAGATGAGACTTGTGAAGGCTTGGAGAAATATTTAACTGGCACTAGTATTAGTCTTTGGTGCATAGACATGCCATCTCAGAAACCCCCTTCTCTACCCTAGAAAGGCATTTCCAGGCAGATCTTGGCTCAAAACATTAGTATATAATAGAGCCTAGGTGAGGTGCTGGGAGAAATTACCTGAGGGCATTTGACCTTCCCTGCCAGGGGAAGTTATATTTAGCTTATAGCTCCTCCCAGCTCTGCTAGGAGGCTTTGAATTAGCTCTGGGTCCTTGTAAACAGCCAGATGGTCTCCTGAAGTTGCTACATTTCTATAGAGCTATTTTCCTGTTTTCATCTTTTTGAGATGACTTTGGGAGGATTTCTAGCTATAAAATAAGCTGCAAGAAAAAAAAAGAAGTCCCTTCTTTTTCCCCCTTTTGCCATTTCGGCTTCCCTTGGTGTTTTGCTTCTCCATCCTCTCCATTCTCTGTTGGGCCTCAACACGTGGTGGCAGCCATCTTGTCCTACTCCTGGCTGGGGTGTAGCTGGGAACCCAGAGTCTGAAGGTTTTCCCTGCTCTTGGATTGTATATTGGAACCTGTGATAGTAAAGCCCTTTTAAAACTGCATCGGATTCCTGAGTCTTCATCCATTCCCGCCAACTTCGAGGTAGAAGGGAACTCGCACTTCTACCTCGGCACTGTCGGGGACCCCAACAGCGTCCCCGACATATACTGATATTCAAAACGTATGTGAGAGGAAGTGGAGCTTAATTTTCTAATGGTGAATATAAAGAAAATATTCTGAAATGGATTCTAATAAAAATTATATATATAGTAAAAAGTCATAAAATGTATGCATTTTAAAAGGACACAATTTAAAATATGAATTATACTTTGATTACAAATGGAGATGGTTGTTAAAAACTAATGATTGTTAGAAGTGAATAATGGATAATTTTTTTAAAAGTTACTTTTTAATACTCTAATTTACTTCCAATTTTTATATCTAGACCAGACCAATAGACTGATTTACATAATTAGCTGGGCCTGGAGATTTTTATGTAAAAATAAAATTAAAATAAAATTAGGTGATAACCTCTGATTTACATGAAAGAGGCGTTGCTGGCATTGGTGTCCTTGTCAACACGAACATGGCCGTCAACATTGATTCATTTGAATGCCTAACAAACCGAATAGAACGATTACACTTGAAGAGATGTGGCCCACTGCCAGCAATTTCTATCTTCATTGTCTATGCACAACATCCACATACAGAGGAGAAGAGATTGAGAAATTCTACATGGAATTGGAGGAGTTCTATAAAAAAGATCACACCTTCTACAAGATCATAGTCGGTGATTTTAATGCCAAGATAGGACCGAGAAGATCGGCTGAAGGACTCCACATCGGGACCCATGGCCTAGAATGGAACGAACAGGGTGAGAGACTATCTGAGTTAATCATGTCCACCAAGACCATTCATGGGAACTCACAGTTCCAGAAGGCTGGAGTGAAACGTTGGACATGGGAATCTCCTGGCGGACAGTTCCACAATGAAATTGACCATATCATCTTCAATCGATGGTTTTGTCTGACCGATGTTGCTGTCATCCCCAAATTCCAAAAGAGGATCGGACCACCGTCTCCTTCGTGCAAAATTCTACCTCCCGCAACAGGGAGAAAAGGCTGCAAAGTTTAAGAAGAGAACTCCCAGAACAACCACCAACTGGGAACTCTTTGGCACCATTGCAGCAACATGGGAAGATACCATCATTGACGACATCGATGAAGAATACAACCGACTGGTTCAGCACCTCCATGGTTGTGCGAAGATTGCCGAGAGAGAGAAAGACACAAAAGGATGCTTGTCTTCAGAAACTCTTGAGCCTCGTTCTCCAACGTGGCAAGGCGCGAGCCTCAGGAGACCAAATTCTAACGTCCAAGCTTGCTAAACGGTGCAGAGAAGCGATAAAAGAAGACCTCAAAGACAGAAGAATCAGAAATATTGGAAGATGCAGCAGAAGCCGGGAAAAAGCATTTGCACTGCCCGCCTGTCCTTTGCCAACTATAAGACCAAGATAACTGCCCTCCGACACCCTGATGGATCTATCACATCATCCAGAAAGGCAATGGAGAAGATTATCCAGTACTTCTACTCAAATCTCTTTGATAGCCACATCCACCTGCCCACATACCAAATTCCACAGGATGGATATGTCATTCCCAACGTTCTCCCTTCTGAAATCCGACATGCCATCTCATTGGTAAAGAAGGAAACAGCACCAGGCCCAGACAAAGTCAGACCCGAACATCTGAAGAATCTGCCGTCGGTACTCATCAATACCCTAGCTCGGCTCTTCACACGCTACCTGTCCGAATGCAAGGTGACCTCCCAATGGAAAACCAGCAGGACACTTCTACTGTTCAAGAAGGGGAGACATTCACGACATCGGCAACTATCGCCCCATCTGCCTGTTGTCTCCGTCATCTACAAGCTGTTTACACGAGTCATCCTGAACAGGATTAGCAGAACACTAGATGAAGGACGACCATGCAAGCAAGCTGGCTTCCAGAAAGGATTCAGCACAATCGATCATATCCACACAGTAACCAAGCTCATTGAGGTTTGTAGGAAGTACAAGATGCCGCTCTGTCTCACGTTCATTGATTTACAGAAAGCTTTTGATTCTGTGGAGACTGAAGCGGTCATTGAAGCCCCTAGCCAAACAGGGTGTTCAACCCCAATACATCAAGATCCTTCATGAGCTGTATTACGGATTCACCACCAGGATCTCACCATTCTACAAAGAAGTGATCATTGATGTGAAAAGAGGGGTTCGACAGGGTGATACCATTCCACCAAAACTTTTCTGCACCACCCTCGAGAATATCATGCGACAAATTAGAATGGGAAGAAATGGGAGTGAAGATAGATGGTTGGCAACTAAATCACCTCCGCTTTGCTGATGACATCGTTCTAATAACACCAAACATTAGCCAAGCGGCACAAATGCTGGCTGACTTTGACTGAGAATGTGGAAAGATAGGTCTACAGCTGAATCTGAAGAAAACTATGTTTATGAAAAATGAACTAGTTCCTGAGGCCCCATTCACTCTCAATGGAACAGACATCTCTGAATGCAGCAGTTATGTGTACCTAGGTCGAGAAGTCAACATGATGAACGACCTAAAACCTGAACTGCACAGGAGGGAAGAGAGCGGCATGGAATGCCTTCAGAAGCATCGAAGAAATAGCTAAAAGGAAAAAGAATCTCTGGCTCCGGGCACATCTCTTTGACTCCCCGTTCTCCCTGCATTAACATACACCTCAGAGACCTGGGCCCTACGAAAGCAGGATGAGAATGCTATCTCGGATCTCCCAGAGAGGAATTGACAGAGCCATGCTTGGAATATCACGCCTCACTCAAGTGAGAGAAGCAATCCATCTGACCTCCATCACTATTCCAGAATCAGGGACGCTGTCTTGTTTGCCAAGGCATAGAAAATCAGATGGGCTGGACATGTAATGCGATTTGGAGACAACCGCTGGACTAGAGTCATTACCGACTGGATCCCAAGGAATGTCAAAAGATCACGTGGGCCGCCCACCTACAAGATTGTCAGACTTCCTTGTAAAGACCCTGAAGGAACGGTTTGGGGCTCTTCATATTCCTGAATCAACCAGATGTCATTGGGCTACATTGGCACGTCATAGGGTCCAATGGAAATGTTACTGGCGCCCGCTTGAGCAAATCGATGAATAACGGGATTCAAGTGATCAAGTGACATAATTAGCTGTTGATCTAATCAATGTTCATTTACTTATTTATTAATTCATTTTTATTGAAATTTGTTCAGAATGTATCTTAATTATGCTGGTTACTTGAGATACAAACATCAATATATGATGCAATTAGCAGTAGAATATCTGCTACTAATTAACAGATATTCTCTGTGTTAAAAAAAAGACAGCAAGGGCAAAGAGATAGTACAGCTTGTCTTGCATCAATTGACTAAGATTCAATTTCTGACACCCCATTTGAGCCCTTGAGTCCTAAAGAAGTGATTCTTGAGTGCAGAGCCATGAGAAAGTCCTGAGCACAGCTAGGTATGGCCCAAATACAGAGAAAGG
>JAJIBD010028247.1:0-20228 GCA_021461705.1 Cryptotis parvus
AGTCAGAAGTTGAAGTAAGACAGAGAAGAGAACAGTGTGCTTAATAATTGTCAAAATGATAATACCACCTTTGAGGCTTTGGTGTAGGCAAAAGATAAAAATGATAACCTAAATGTATGCATTGCAATCCTGTGTGTAAGAGAGAGAGAGAGAGAGAGAGAAGAGATAGAGCAGCCATAGAGGCGGAGCTGGGGAGGGGAGAGGTTTTTAGGGACATTGGTTTGAGGGCACTGGTGAAGGGATAGGTGCTGGAATAATTATGGCTGAAACTAAACATGATATCTTACAATTATATATCACAGTAGGTATAATAAAACCTATCTTTTTTAAATGAGAATGTCCCATTCTGCATGGTGCATATAATAACGGAAAGAAGGCTGCTGTTCTTTTAGGGACAGCGGTGGAGCAGGAGAGCCTCATAGTTCCTCTCAAAATTGGAATACAGAGCAAAAAAGGTAGGAAATCAGTCAAGAAGAAAAAGCCTCTCAGGCTGCCATCAATATGATAGCTAGAAAGTGAGGATGAGTGGGGCAAAGAAGAAGAGGTCTCTCTGGAAGAGTGGACCTAGAGGGTGGCCCACATGGGACCTCCCCAAATGCCTGCCTCTATCGATGGGAAATCACTACAGCTTTTTAAATGGGGGTATGAAGAGGAGAAAGATTGGAGGAAGGCAATAAATCCAAATGTAGACAATTATCAGAGCATGAATGAGAAAATGGCACCTGGCCAAGCCGTGAATAACAGTCAAGTTAGGGAAAAACCGGCAGAAACACGTGATTATTCATAAGGATCACAGGTTTTAGGGCATGAGCTGCAATTCAGCGAGAGAAGTCATCTCGTTTTGATCATCAGGCTTTTTCACTGGACTTACAAATGAGCACACAAGGCATGACTCCTAATTACGCGGCTCTACACCAAGGCCAGTAGTAGCTCAGAGGCATTAAAGCAAAGCCTAAAAACGTGGAACTTATGTAGCATTTCTGAACCTCTAGCTAATGCACAGTCTTGGGCCAGAACAAGGGAAGGGAGAAACAGAGACTGAGTTGGTGGCTGGCTGGAAGACTTTGGGAGTTCTGGGACCCTGAAAGTGCTGACATTGGGTTGTGATAGGGCCTCCTCCTCATCAGTGGGAAAAGTAGAGAATGATCCCATAGGATCTTGGCGATGGGTGGAAGCAGGGAATAAATTCAAGGTCAGAGGCCAGAAAGACTAAGGACACACTGCATCCTTTTGTACTCTACCAGATTACTCTAATAACCATCTACTCCTCAGACTTCTCTCCTAGGCCTCTCTCCTTGCGGATATGTGAGACTCCCCTCAGGGAGGATATGCAATGCTGCAGGTAGTCAGGAATGCCGGTTGGTGAACCAGCTTTTGTTTGTTTCTTAATGCTTTCCATTGAAATATGCATTTGAAGAAGGATTTGAGATGCTCCACAGTTGAATTTGACCTCATGCATCACGCTTACATCATGAGATATATATGTCAGAGTCACTGGCTCCATTGTGGAATGAGATTTGCAGACTTGCAACCTACTTTCATGCCAAGTGAAGCTGCTGTGTGTTTGTGCATTTCATTTAGGGATGTTGGTTCACTTTTATTTCCCAAGGCTGAACAAATGAGTACTGTGTATCTTTTCCTCTAAGTAGAAAATCTTCCCCTGGAAGGCTTTAGCTTGGTTTGTTATTAAGGCATCATTGCAGAGCAGTAATGGATATTCACACTGCAGCTTGAGACTAAGCCTCAGAGATGGAGAATGAAGTCAGCGTGCTGGAACATTCCTTTCTGTTTCCAGGAGCTGGATGTGGTGGCTTTTCCTGCCTTCTGTGTGGTCTGGCACACAGGCAGTTGAAACTGGGACGGGTCAAATGTTTGCATCCAGGGATCCCAGCTCTCAATTACCTCCTAGGGACCCCCCCATTCCTTCCACCCCATTCCCAGCTGATGGCTAATCAGCTAAAAAGCAACCAGGTAGCTGGTCACTTGGCTGCCCAAAGAGATGCTATTCGCTTAATGGCAGTATGGTGACCTTCCAAGACCTCCATTTTGCAAGGCGTGCAGAATGGTCCGCTTAGTAGGTAAGTGGTGCTCCCTTCATGGTAGCTTTAATCAAATGAACAAGAAGTGTGGCAGTGTGTGCTCTGTGCAGCCATATATATGTTTGTGACTCTGTGGTAGGAGCGACTCTGATGGAGCCTCAGCATGAGCTGAGGATCCCAGCCAAGCCTTCAAGGTGTTTGGGTCCAAAGCCAGTGTCAGTGCTGGTCATCATGGCACGTCCAGAGCGAGCCTGTGATAGGAGGACTGAAGTACCCCAAGCCAGTACATGAGTACCATACACACCTGCAAGCATGGTGTACCTGCCATTCCATGTGTGCCTCTTGCATAGAGCTGTCTTCAAACTACTGTGATTTATGAGCACTAGCAACAGGAGAGCAAATTAGTGCTGACCTTTGAACATCTTAATGCTTAGGTAAATGATACAGAGATGATGTAAATGTGACATGAAGAAGACAAAGTCTTGTTTAAGTCCTGGAAGAGACCAAGATACGTGTTTAAGAAAATAAAGGCAAAATATATACACAAGACTCTGAACCATGGACTTACCACTGAAAGAATTCTGAAAAGGCCTTTAATACAATTTGATTAGAATTTTTAAAAAGGTATTTTTGTACTTAACTGACACTCAGCTGGAATCTCAAAGTCATTGTCACAGCTTTGTCACCTCTAGGGGGCTCCTGAGGCTTTATGGCAGGTGGACAATGGGCGAAGGTTGAGCAACATTCCCATTCACCTGACCACCCCTGGGCTCCCATCACGGTCCTGATGGGGCTGCAGTCTCCCACCTCCTTCCAGTAAGCTCTCAGATGCAGAGTTCAGGCAGGCTCTGGACGGAACATCAACTCACGCTCGGGATCTGGACTCACGCCCGTTGGCTCTGGACAGAACACCCAGAACACCCAAGTCATCCGGGATCATGGACTCACTGTTGAAGGGCTGAACAGGACACCCAAGTCATGCATGGGATTGTGGATTCACACAAAGTGCCTGCTGGTGCCACAAGGCCGTGTTCTTTGTGTTCATTTTCCTATGTTTGTCCCATGCTGCTCCCTACTGTTGCTCTGAGGCTTCCTCCTCATCTTCCAGGCATGTACTTCCCCTCTCAGCCTCTCGTGTTCCCTTGGTACCCAGAGGTAACTCAGTGGCAGTCACCTAGTGAGTAATAAAGCAACCTCTGATTATTCTATTCACTTGGTTCATTTCACAGAGCTAGTCACCTGATCAGTTCCCTTAGATTTGCCCAAAGGGCTCTGTGAGAAACCTAGCATACTGTTCATAGGAAACTTGCTGGGAAAGCGCACCTTTAGTTGAATAAAGGAAGCGTCTGGTATCTAGCGATGTACTTCTGACCATTCTCTGCCACTAGCCTGTGAGAGGCATGTGGCAGTCTACCCTGCAGTGGTCGGTTTCCCTCTGAGCATTCCAAACTCTCTGTTCTCTCCTCATGGCTGAAAGGTGTGCATGCCAATTTTCTAATGTTCCATGGATGACTTTTTGTGTGTGTTTGTATTGGGCCACAGCTGGTGGTGGTGAGGAGCTTCTCCCATTCAGAGCTCTCTTGGGACACTAACCTGCCCCCTTGCTCATGACACTTATGCTTCAACCCTTTGAGCCTGGGAGGGCCGGGGAGGATGGCATGTAAGCCTGGCAGTGACTCTGAACCTGCCTGACCTTCTGGAACGACCCAGAGGAGAGCTCTCCACCTAGTGCTCTTGCTACTCAAGCAGTTCTCTAACCCAGCTGACAGCAAGCAAGAAATTTCCTGCCATAACTGCATTCAGAGAACTAAGGAGCAGAGAGCAGGAGTGGGAACACAGTGCTAGGTTCTATGTCTGAGGGTGCAGACCCTGTTAGTAGAGCACGGTCCTTCAGGAAGTCTGTCTCACAGGCACATCCTGAGAGTCTAAAGGAACTCTGAATGACAGCACAGATAGTGTGTTGAGGATAGGTGCCCCTGTGCTTCTCGGGCAAGTTCTGTGTGCTGTTCTGTGACTTGTAATCGGTATAGGTGACTTTGTGAATCAGATTAGAATGGGACCTGGTATCTGGAGTCTGTATCGTTTCTGCCTGGCTGCCCAGGTGGGTCCCAGGAAGCCTTGGCAGCTGTGACTGCAGGGGTTGTCTGCTTGTCATGCACATCACCTGTCTGGAGAAGTCTTCTGGCCATAAGAAAAGGACTGCCTGCTGGTAGTTCCTTGAGTAATCATTAGAGCAGGCACACACTCCAGTGGAAAGATTGGCTTGGTTTGTGAAGTGCATCTTGGTTAAGCCTTAAGATGCTCTGTGAGCAGGGACAGTTTCCAGTGCCTGCTGTATAGATGAAGAGAGGAAGACAGGTTGCACCTTGGGTGTATGGCTAGTGCAAACAGAGTGTCAGGAAATGCAAGAAGAGTAGTAGGAATCACATGGTGCCATTTGGGTGAAGGATCACACGCGTGCCTGCACTGTCCTGGGCAGAGCCCAGCAGAGTTCTTCTGGCATGGATGCGATTGGTAGAGAATCATTTCAAAGACTGGGAGACATGAAATAAAGAGCCCAGGCTCATTCCTGAGACCTTTCCTGTATGCAGTCTGCATAGTTTTGCCTTCAGACCATGCTATAAACCCTGTGTTCCTCCTTGGTTCACCAACCATGCGTGCTCAAGGATCTTCCAACCTGCTCTCGTTTCATTTTGTTTCATTTTTGTCCTGTTTTCTCAGCCAGCCTTCGTTGCTCTGCCGTTGCTGTCTTGTAGTCACTCCCGGTGTGGGCGGCTCCTCACAAGGCTGCAGCCTGTCTGATTCTCATACATGGATTGTCAGATTTCCCTGTTCCACTTTCCATGTTTCCCATCTCCGACGTCATTCACTGAGTGGTGAAATGAACTATGTGCAAAAATGAATGAGCAGATTGAACGTGAAGAACTTGGAGCTCCTACGGCCAGGAGGCCCACTGTAGCCCTGTTGTCTCTTGGAACTGGAGAGGAGGTGGGTCATGGAAAGAAAAAGATGACTCTTGGACAATCTCTCTCCTGCCTAGGATATGTAGAAACAAGGTCAGGAAGTGGAAAGTGTCCAGTGTAAATCAACCCTTAAACCCCGACCACAGAACTGAGGTCAGCATGGAGGAGAGCTGAGGAGGGCGGAGGACAGAGGTGGGCATGGATTGGTGCTTTGGTGGGAGTGTGGAAAGGTGACACGGTTGCCCTAAGGGATAAAAACATCTGTGTTCACAACCAGCACTTCCTGAGTAAAATAAATAAATAAGTAAATAATGTAAGGGAATGGGCAGAGGGCAGGAAAAAAAAAAAGAAATAGGTAGTCACCCACACTATTCAGAACTCTAAATGTTAGCGGCACAAGAGACATAATAAATACAAATGGTACTTAGCCTTCCCGGAACTTTCCAGAACACTGACTTCTCTACTCTTCCTGCTGTCGTGGGAGAGAATGAGTGAAACCAACTCTCAGGTTTGCGGAATTCAATTAGATTCTGAAGAAAGAAAAATCACCAAAGAGAATGTTGTGCAAATTGTCCCTTTATTCATTTATAAAACAAATATATTTATTTTAGATCTAGGCCCTAGGTGGCGTGTCGGGTAGTTGATGTCCAGGCTCTGCTGGTCAGCAAAATTTTTTAGTGGCCTGGGAAATGAGAACCAGACCTTGAAAGATGAGTTGAATGGGAGCTAGAGCCCAAGGCACAGTGTCCAGGGCTGTGTGGCTCAGGGTCATGTCACCTTTCTCAAGTGTGCTGTGCTCCTCTAGCTGAGTCCTCAGCTTCCAGATATATCCCACCACAGGATGCCGCTGAGTTCATTTCTGTGTTCTGTAGCTGCTGCAAGAGCAAGTCAAATACTGCTTTAAAAGCCCACAGTGGGGGCCAGGCGTTTTCACAGTGGGGAGGACATTTGCCTTGCATGCGGCTGACTGGGGTTCGATCCTGACATCCCATATAATGCGAACTGAATTGCATTATACCTCATAGAAAAGTGGGTCTGGTTCTATCCAGATTTTTTAAAATTTATTTTTATTTTTATTACTGTTTTATTATGCCACCGTGAGACATACAATTACAAAGATATTCATGATTGGGCTTCAGTCATACAGTGTTCCTTAGCACCCGTCCCTCCACCAGTGCCCATTTCCCACCACCAGTATCCCCAGATTCCTCCTCACCCCAGCCTGCTTCTATAGCAGGCACTTTTACTCTTTTTTTCTCTCTCAATCTTTCTCTTTCTCTCTCTCTTCTCTCTCTCTCTCCCTCCATTCTTTACACATTGTGGCTTTCCCTGCTTTCCAGGGCTATCATGTATATTCCTTTGCCTACATTCAATACTCAGTTATGGTCTGGCGTTACCATTTTCCAAAATTAGTAGAGATATATTTATATCCCACAAATGAATGCAGTCATTCTATATCTGTCCTTTTCCTTCAGACTAATTTCACTCAGCATGATAATCTCCATGTCCATCCATTTGTAGGCAAATTTCATGACTTCATCTTTTCCGACAACTGCATAGTATTCCATTGTGTAGATGTACCATACTTTCTTTATCCAGTCATCTGTTCTTGGGCACTCTGGTTGTTTCCAGATTCTGGCTATTGTGACTAGTGCTTTAATGAACATAGAAATACAGATAGTGTTTCTGCTATGTGATTTTGGGACTACAGGGTATATTCCCAGGAGTAGTATGAATGGGTCAAATGGAAGCTCAATATCAAGTTTTCGGAGGAATGTCCATTTTGTTTTCCAAAAAGGCTAGACCAGTCGGCACTCCCACCGACAGTGAATGAGAGTAACTTTTGCCCAGCATGCATGCCAGCACTGGTTATTCTTGTTCTTTTGGATATGTGCCAGTCTCTGTGGTGAGAGATATCTCATTGTTGTTTTGATTTGCATCTCCTGATGATTAATGATAAAGTACTTTTTTTTTTATGCCTTTTGGCCATTTCAAATTTCTTCTTTGTTTTTAAGGAATTTTTTTAGGAGCATTTACAATCTGCAGTCATATCCACACATGTCCTATTCAGATTTTCACACAGAGAATGTCGTCATTCTCATGAGACCTATACCCTTTCTGCCATCCAGTCCTGGAAGGAACTTCCTAGGAGTGACCACATGCTGCTGTGAGCCAGCCCGAGGCCATTCCTCCACTGCCCTCTGGCTTTTGATAGGGATGGGGCAGCCATGGAGCCTCTGCTGCCATGTCTAGCTGGGAGTCTCCCTTACCATGGGATGTTCATGTCTGGCCCCTTTGTCCCAGTCCCTCAATGACGGAGGGCCCTGTGCATGAGGAAGGGCTCAGGGACAGAGGACTCTGGGTCTCCGCCTCAGCCCGTGGCCAGGCCCTGCAACCTTTGTGTCCCAGCTGCCTCCGGAAACCTGTTCCAGATGTGGGGCTTCTTGTGGCTAACTTCTCTGCTGGACCATGACAAAGGCAAAGGAAAAGTGCTTCTTGCTGAGTGTGTCCTTCCTGGCTCTGTTAGGTGTGTCCCAGGGCTGGAGTGGCCTGCTGGTCAGTCTGGCAGGGACACATGGATCTAACGGCTGAGCCAATCTTCCAAACCTCAAACTGTTGCTCCTAGGGGGGCTCTCTGCTGTGTGCTCTGTGGCACTGAGGGGGCTGTTTTCTCTACTAAGATCTCTTGTGTCTGCTCCTGCTTCCTTTGCCTTGCCATAGGAATGTTCAATTTCATCCCATGCTTTTTGGGGGCCTGTCACGTGGTACTCAGGGGCCACGAGCAGCTGCTTAGATAGTAGTGCCAGCAGTGGTCATGCTGCTCAGCTAAATGTGCAAGGATGTGGGGTCCCTGCTGTGGAGGTGCTGTGGAGCTGGGGTTGAAATGGGCCCCTGCTCCCCCTGGCCCCGGAAGAACCTTTGAACTCAGAGCAGGAAAACTTCTTCCAGCCTGGCCCAACTGACAGGCCCAGTCCGGGAGGACCGTTCAGAACAGTGTTGGCCGGACCCATGTATCTAAGAGGACTCTGTGAACTGACTGTCCTAAATTTAATCTTTCCTCAATCAATGGGTTTTGCATTCTGTGTAAAGGTGAATTAGGAAAGACAATTTGTTCTACAGGAGAGAAAATACTGAAGTCCGTTTTGGAACCCCTGGGTTATGGTTAGTTGAGTTTCCTAAACCAGCTTTCTGAGTCAGCACTGAGCACATTTCCCGGTCTGCCTGTGTTTATGAAGCCTCGCCTTCAGACTGCCCCTCTTCAGGAGGCAAAGCTGCCTCAGGCAGGAGGGAGGAGGCCAGGCTGGAAAGCGTGATTCATTCCACTGGCCAGCTTGCAGCCATGGGAGGGCCATCAGGTTTCTGCTCGTCCCCAGTTCACACCATCATGTTCATGAGTGACCCCATTTGCTTCTGGGGGCCTCACTCTGGAGTCAGCCTGACTGGGACTTGCCCTGTTCCCCATAGCCTCACAGAGGCCAAACCACATTCTGTGTGTCTGTTGTAGGGGTGCAGGGCTGAAAGATGCGGACAGAGAAAACCCACCTGAACACTGTCACGGTGCTCCTTATCTAGACCAAGAGAGCAGCCAACTCTCTTCTAGCTAATTCTACCATTGCTGCATATTGAAACATTTTCTAAAAGTGGTTGATTTGTAAAACACATTAGGGAATGAAGTGATTTTATTTCTGTTTGTTGGTCTTTGGCTGGTGTGGAGAGGTGGTCAGCCCTGAGCTGTGGGCCCCAGTGCCCTGCTCTCTCCCTTGCACCTGCTCAGCAGGCATCTGTCCTCTTCCTTACCTGCCAGTGCATCTGCTCAGCCCTCGGTGGGGGTTTCCCACCAGACATCAGCCATGATCATCTCTGGAGTGCCACCAGGGAGAGCATGAATGTGACCTGCTATTGAGGTGTGACATAGCTCCCACAGGGAAAGGGCCTCTGGGTGCTCAGGGGGAAGACAGAGCCCATGGTCCCCTCTGACAGTGCTTGAGTCAGGGTTCCAGGTCACCAGCACCAGAACATGACCCCAAAGACAAGCCATATTTCCAAGACGACATGCAGAGTCACTGTTAAACAGGGTCAGACGGCAGCACCAGAATCTCTTTCCTTTTAGTGAGCACATTTGTTTTCTAAGCAAATGGAAAATGGGTCTCAGTGATATTATTTTAGCAAGTGTGGTGTTTTTACTTAAAACCATTTTTAAGCCAAGTCCTTGGCTCCAGATGGTCAGCCTAGAAATCACTCAACTCACTGTGGAGGCAAAACTAAAATGTATGGCTGGGAATTTACCAGGATTTTGTTATTACTGGAGATTCAGAACATTTTAGGACCTCTAATATGCCTGAATAGACTCGGCTAGGACAGAGCTGTTTTATGCCAAAGAGCGTTGTCGGAGCCACGCGGGCAGTACCCCCTCAGCCCTGGTGGCCATTTTCCAAGCAGCCAGAACCCTGGCAGCATGTTGATGCCTGCTCAAGCCCTAGAGGCTGCGTGGTCACAGAAGGTGCTTAGGTCGTGGTGCTGCCAGCCATACTCTGGCCCTGCCTGCAGGGTGCTGGTCCCTCCACCATCCCTTTGGCTCTGGGATGGCCAGAAATGTGCAGGGTCTCATGGTTTCTGCTCCTGCTTATAGTGATCTAACAGTGGCTCCTGTCAGGTTACAGTCTGTCTTCTGATCTTTCTCTTGTGGTTTTCCTGGGGCCAAACAACTCTAAATCATGCATGAACCCCTGACATAGGAAATCATCTGCTGAGGAGCCTGGGGGTTTATTCTTAGTTAAAAGTGTGTGTGTGTGTGTGTGTGTGTGTGTGTGTACACACTTAAAATCATTTTAAGCCAAGTCATGGCTCCAGATGGTCAGCCTAAATATCACTGTGTGTCCCCCTGCATGCATGCAAGCACGTGGAAACATGTCTAAGGTTGATTTTTTTTTATTGAAACACCATGATTTACAAAGTAAAAAGGTTTTCATAATGTAGTTGTTAGAAAGATTCATACTTCAACACTACTCCACCACCAGTGTGTTCTCACCATCAAAGACCCTCATTTCCCACCCATCCCGATTCCCATGCCTGCTCCCTCAGCTGGCACTAATTATATTGACCATTAAAACACTTACATGGCAAAGTTATTGATAAATTCATTTCCCCCTCAAGTTGGATATGGGAAATCTGGACAAATTCTATTCTTGAATTTACTTTATGAGTTTCTAGAACATGGTTGGTTTCTACTAATTCGAGATACCCTGTGGTTGTCTTGCACAGCACACCTCATAGAGATCCAGATGGCAGCTTTTGCCCGTGTGTCTATGTCTATGCATCATGGCCAACAGGCAGTTAGTGAGTGGGTTCACCAGGCCACCCAGATGGAACAGAGGTGGGGGGAAAGGGACCCCAGCTCCATCTCCACAGAAGCCTGGTGACTTTAGCAGCCGAGATCTGCATGCCTGGGCTAGAAATCAGCTGCCTCTCTTGGGTGGGGCTCTGATAAGCCAGGCTTGAAATTGGCTTTTCTCTTGGGTGGGGGCTCTGATAAGCTGTGGAGCTCAGACATTGAAATTGGCTGCGATTACGGTGAGCAGGATTCCTCTGGCTTCTTCTGAGGCCCTATTGGGGTGGTGCACCGGGACCAGAACCTGTCCTCCCCTCCTGGATGCTTCATGGTCTGCCGATCACAGGGGAGAACTGAATGGCAGCTCTGCCTGTGTGTCTGTGTCTCTTAAGGTCGATTCTTTTTTTTTTTTTTTTTTAAGTATTTTATTATACCACCGTGAGATATACAAATAAAAAGATATACAATTAAAAAGTTCATGTTTGGGTTTTTGGTCATGCAGTGTTTCAGCACCGTCCCTCCACCAGTGCCCATCTCCCACCACCAACATCCCCGGTTCCCTCCCTCCCCCCTCCCAGCCCTGCTCCATGGCAGGGTTCTTTATTTCTTTCCTTTCTCTCTCTTTCTCTTTTCTTAAGGTCGATTCTTGAGATGAGAAAATACAGAGGAACATTTTTTCATTTACCAGGTGCCATTTTCTATCCCTTTTCATAGGTTACAGAATGGAATCGTTAAATCACATATGCCATTTTTTTTGTTTGCTCTTTTTAACTACTGAAAAGGAGAGGCTAAAAACAGAAAATGTGAAGGAAAGGACACAGTGATCCTGCTGCTTTCAGTATGTTTTCAAGTGTCCCAGGGAGGTGGATTTTCTGGGGGCTGGCCCCCTTCTGTGGTTAGTTCCCGAAAGACAGGGCCTTCTTCAGGGCTCAGAGATCCAAGCTGATGTTCTCATCCCTTGGACTTCAGTGTCATCACCTCCTTTGTAGCAAAAGGTACTTCAGACACAGAACTTTGAGGTCCATTCCTCCTGAGACTGTCACTCAGAATTATAGTGTTTTGATAGAAGCCCCCAAATTAGGGCTGTAGTAAGGGACATGTTGCTGTTATGGGCAAATATGCACCTTTATCATATTGAGCTACCTGAAATGGTCTCATTCTGCTTTCCACCTCTGTGTGTGCCTGTGCATCTGCCACGTGTGTGTCTTTGTGTACACGTGTGTCTGCCTGTGTATGTATGTGTACTTGTGTTTGCTCTTCTGTGCCTGTGTGCATGTACACATGTGTGCTTGTATAATCACATAATCACATGTCTGTCTGTGATTATGCATGTGTGTACTCATGTGCATATTTATGCCCTACATGTGCATTTGTGTGTGCTTGTGTCTGTGTGCATGCATGCATACATGTGCACTTTGAGCATGCATGTATATGCACATGTGTGCCTGCAGGTATGTGCAATATAGCATGTGCACATTGCACATGTACACATGTGTGTATGTGCCTGTGTGTACACTTGTGCAGATCTTCAGCAGTTTGTCAGAGGCAGGGAAAGGACTGGTGCAGGCTCTCTGGGGATGTAAGGCTGATGTCTCTAGGTCCACAGGAAGACATGGTAGAGATGCCACCTGAGCCTTTGTGCTGTCGTTTCCCTTGTCCTGGCCTAGGGAGTCTCCCTGGGGGAGAGGTCCCCTGAGGCAGGAGACTGTATATGCAGAGAAACTGAATGTCAGCACAGGATCAGCAGCCTTGACTTGGAGGCGTGCTGCCCTGGAACTGGTCACGTTTAAAAATTCCCATTTCTTGAGCTTGAGTTAAAAACAAGTATTATATTTGATAGGATGATTAGCTAAAATAAGCAGTTGTTTAGAGCATTACTTCAGACTAAAGCAATTCTGAGCAATTCTCTTTCAGCTCTCATTTCAGTAGAAGAAAATAATTCAAATGGGACAAAATTGTGGGAGAATTGAAACGTTTGTGGGAGATAGAAATTAGCACAGGTGTTCCCAGAAGGAAAAGTGGACAGGAAGTGAGACTTATAGCACGAGTGTGGGGAAGGACTGCTGCTCCCATGAGGTGTTCGCTCAGGAATTTAAGGGTGAATCACTGTCATGGACTGGACTGGCAGCAAAAGGTAGCCGTGTTACAGTCTTGCTGACTATTAGAGCAGGTCCTGCTCTGTTCCTGCAGGCTAAATGCTACTTTGTTTGTATGAAATTGACTTCAAACTTCTAGAAAGCCCAACTTCCTATGAGATCTATAGAGGAATCTGGAAGTGCTGGAGGACCTTGTAAAAATTGTTCTGATTTCTAGAGGAATCACCACATTTGTTCATACTTTGTTTATATATTTATTTATATTTTATTAATGTTTATATTTGTTTATATTTTATGAATGTTTTATGAATATTTTATGAATGTATTTTATGAATATTTATATTTATTTATATTTTATGAATGTTTCTATAAAGTTTTATAATTTACTGTTGATTTTTACTTAATTGTTTAAATTCAGACAACATGATTTCATAGTTGTTTACAGTGGGTTTTGAGCACAGACTGCTCCGCCTCCTGAGTCCCTACCTCTCTTCTACTTACCCCAGACTCCCCTGGTCCCACAGCCTTGCCCTTGACAGACTTGATATTTCTAAGTCTGTTGTAGTTTGGGTCTTCTGCTTCCGTGTTTTCTCTGATTCAGGCATACACCTACACCTTACCTCAGTACCACAGATGTGTCCTCCTCCTTGGTTCATTACCCACACCCTGACTTCTTTCCTTCTCAGTTCTACAACTTAGGGTCCAGGGGAATCCAGGTATCCCTTTGAGACCTTACATTTCCTTGTCCTGTTATTCTATTTACCACAGATAAGTGAGATCATCTGCTGGGAGTCTCATATTTCTTGAAAAAAAGTTATCTGTGGCTTCATTTCATATTGTCTGTTACACAAGAAATATTTTTTAAAAACTTCAATTTCTAAATGTAACTCTTGTACAAAAAATTTAACTAAGAGTCATGTCCAGGAACCACCTCTGGCACTATGTAAGCTCTTTCACTGGCCATGACTCAGAGATTCATAAATGAATCTCGAGAGAGATCAACAAGATGCCAAAATTCTTCTGGATTCCGAACGCCATGCTAGGCTGAGTCATCTGGGGTACCTTAGAGGGTGGAGTGAGTGAGCCCTGTACCTGCCCAAACAAAGCCTAGGCAGCTGAAAATCCCCCTCCCCACACCACAAATCACTGCTGTGCTCTCAGCCTGACTCCACTGGCACATCATCCGAAATTTAATCTATTGAAAAAACTCAAGTATGTGAGTTTGTGTCACAGAAATCTCCAGACTTTCTCATAGTTGGGGGATGAGCTACCTCCTCTCATCTCCCTGTACTTTCAAAAACTGAGGCAGCTCATGCACAAGCCCCCCAAATGCTACCCAGTTAAAACAATTAATTCCACCTCATTATACCTTTTGGACTACCTGATACTCTACAACACAGATAAACCAGGAGAGGTATACCATAATGGATGGGATGTAATGTAGAAGGCATCCAATTTCCATCAACAAAATATCAACACCAAAGGCTTAACCTGTAACAATATCTTGGTAATATATGGTAATATATTATATAAGGGTTTGATAGCTCCATGGTGATATACACAATCTTCATTGACTTTCTTCTAAGGAAACATTCGATCATTCTTTTGCAAGTTATAACAAGCAATATTAAATCAATTATCGAGGCCCTGCTATGAGGGGCAGGTTTAAGGGGTGGTTGGGAAAATTGGAGATAATGATAGTGGGAAGGTGCAATGGTGGTGGAATTGGTGTCAGTGTATTGAATTGGGTAACAAATTGTCATGAACAACTTTGCAAACCACAGTGTCGATGTAAGGTGTAATGAAAAATAAAATTAAAAAAAGTTTAGCTGTGTATTAGATGATTTATTGCTTATCTAAATTCCATTGTAATTAAAAATTGTATCTATTAGTATTTTGAGTTTTATAGTTAGATTGGCTCATTATCTGGGACTAGTGGCTGCATATTGGAAGCGCCCGCCCATGGGTTATTGTGTTTCTCTTTTGTGCCTTTGTAGAGACATGAGTCCAGTGTCAAGCAGAAGTTAGATGTAGGCCTCTTTCTTTTATTTGACAGTTTGATTTTATTTGTTTTTAAACTATTTAAACACTGTGATTTACAAAGTATACAAAGTTTTTAACATTATAGTGGTTAGTAAGATTCATTGTTCAACATCAGTTGAACAATGTTCAGTCCCACTACCAGTGTTCTCCCCACCACCACCAAAGACTCTCATTTCCTACCAACCCCCCCATCCCGTGTCTGCTCCCTCAACCAGCACTAATTATATTGATCATTACAGCCCATATATGGGAATGGTATCAATGAAGACATGACTATTATTTTCTGTTTGTTGTGTTTGAATCTGGCCAATTTCTGTTCTTGCATTCACTTTCTGAGTTTCTAGAATGTAGTAGGTTTCTACTAGTCTACCCCAAACCCACCACCACTGCACCTATGGGCAACACTTCAAAATTTTCTCAACCTCTGTTTGAGCCTGTTCTAAGCATACCCTGAATAATCTATTCTATATTGCTTGTCGGAGCTAATTCTCTAAGTATGGTAAATGAATACATTCTTAAATGAAAGTCAATGGAGATTATTAAATTTCACAATGGACCCACTGGGCCATTTGAACCCACCCTATAAGAAATTAGCAATATGTTCCCACAAACCAGACATCGTGACCACACACTTGTGATTGTATTCCTAATAATTGATTTTATAAAATGTGATAGGATACCTGGTACATCAGTATACCACACTGTGCTGCTCTGCTGCATGTCTGTCTCTGGATCATGGCTGACAGCGAGATGTAGGTCTCTTTCAAGAGGATGATTTCCCCAGTCTAAGGGCCTGGAGCCACTCCAGCAGCACTGACCCCTCAGTACTTGCCCAGTACCTGGGGGCTGGTCTTGGCCCAGACCTGCCACTCCTAGCCTTATGTTGGATGCCAGCCACCATGATGGTAGAGCCACTGAGCTTTGGTCAGCACCAACACACACCCTGGATGAGCCTCTCAGCCTGCAGCTGACACTCGGGCAGCTGACCAGTGGGCATGCCTGCCCCCCGCAGAGGCTGTTTCTGTCCTGAGAATGTGACCCTCACCCATCATCCAGGTGTTTTGTCTTTCTCATTCCCAGAGAAATTGGTGCAGACTCAGAAATATTTGTTCCATGAGTGTGTTAAGGAAGACATTTATACCAGTCTCTTGGACCTGCTGCCTCATTGTTGGAAATATTTTTAAATCTTGATTCAACATCTTTAAAAGATGTAGTATTATTTAGGGTCTAATTTTCTATTTGATATTTTCTAGGCATCTGCGCATGCTATGCTAGTCTATGTTTCAGCTTAGTGAACTTAGAAACCTTCTTTTAAGGGCTATCCACGGAGGATAATAGCAAATGTGGCAGGAACTTAAAAAAGGCTTTTAAGTTCCTGCCACATTTGCTAAGTTCCTGCCATGCTCGCTATTATATCCTCCATGGATCACCCTTCTTTGCTTCTATCAACTTGGATATTTGCTCTCAAAGAACTGATTTTATTTCTAAGCATTCTTTCAGCTTTTGGTTTCTTTTGGTTTGGGGTCCAACTAGCAGTTCTCAATATTTACTTTTGGTCCTATGCTCAAAGATCATTCCTGGAGGGGCTCAGAAGATAGTATGTGGTGCCAGGTATCAAACTCAGGTTGACTGCATGTAAGACAGACCCCCTACCCTACCCACTATACTCCCTTTCTCTCTTTCTCTCACTCTCTCTCTCTCTGGACTTTACATGACTTTGCATTTTATGTATTTTGCATTTGTGTTCTGTGTCATTGATTTTTCCCAGTTACACATGTATATATGTATATGTATATTTATAGCTACTCTTAATATCATTCAGAAATAGTTTGCTAGCATTAGTTTTCTTACTGAAATATTCAAATCAATCATATTGAATTCTTTTCTCTGATACGCTTTGACTCAGTTTGGTTTTATTTTATACCTTATATCATTTTCTTTAACCTTTTAGTTTTTAACCTTCTGTTTCACTGAAAGTAATTCAGTATCATAAATATTTTATGTAGACTTGTACTTGACTTTATGATATCTGAATGTAATCAATGGGTTTACCCTTTATTTTTAGGCATGCAATAATGTCTTTTAATCATGCGTGAGTTTTAAGCATTACTTCCTTATTTCATATACAGGCAAAAATTAGGGTATTATTGAACTCTTTAAAATTTGTAAGGCCAGGCCTACCAGCCCTTCTGCCTTTCAACCGGTGCCATTTCACCCCAGGTGCAGATAGCTCCGAGGACCGTACCACCTAGAGACACCCCCCGGAATTAGGACCAGAAAGCTAGAGGGGAGCACACTGCAGTCAATTTCCGCCTACCGGTCCTGCCGCCTTTCAACCAGGCACCATTTTACCCCATCGACCCCCCACTTCAGGTCTCACACCCCAAATTTCCAAAACCCCGCAGACACCTGTGATTCCACTGAGACAAACCTACTCAACAAGTAATCTACACAGAGGTACCAAGTAACATAGCATTCAACATTCCTTACATGCCACAAAAACTCCATAAACAGCCTAAACATCCCTAACTGTACATCCTATCCACACAAGAACACACAATTTGCAACCATCAAAGGTAGTAATGGTAAAACAACACAGAACTCCACCAAGCTCCGTTAGTGAAGTCACTAACCCAGATGAGCCAAGCAATTATGATGAGCTATATAACCTTCCTGACAAGGAATTCTGCAAGGAACTGTTAAGAATGCATAAGGAGCTCAAAGAAGCAATGGAGCACAGAGTCAATAAAATACAAGAGGAAATGAGAGCAGAAATGAGTAAAATACAAATGAAAATACAAACAGAAATGACAGATATTAAAAATGTGATAGGTGAAATGAAAAACTCACTAGATGGCCTCCACAGCAGAGTAACAACTGCTGAAGAAAGAATTAGTGATCTCGAAGACGAGATGCAGAGACTCTCTAGACAACATCAGAAGATGGAAAAAAAGACTCACAATTAATGAACAGACAACAAGAGATAATCGGGATGAAGTCAAAAGGAACAACATAAGGATCATTGGGGTCCCAGAGGGGCAGGAAGAAAATCCTGATGAAGAAGCAACTGTCAAAGCCATCATTGCTGAGAAGTTCCCAGAATTAAAGATTGCTTGTTCCCAGATTCAGGAGGCCCAAAGGATACCAGCTAAAAGAAATCCAAATAAGAATACCCCAAGACACATCCTAATTAGAATGACAAAAACCATAGATAGAGATAGAATACTGAAAGCAGCAAGATCAAAGAAGGAAATCACATACAAAGGAGCATCCCTAAGATTCACAGCAGACTTTTCAGATGAAACACTCCGAGCCCAAAGACAATGGTGGGATATCGTGAAAAGACTCAATGAAATGAAGGCCTCACCAAGAATTCTTTACCCAGCTAGACTCACATTCAGATTTGAAGGAAAGATACACAACTTCATGGATAAGCAACAGCTCAGGAACTTCATAGACTCAAAACCAACTTTAAAAGAAGGACTGAAGGAACTACTATAAGAAAAGACAAACCCCAAAAGCACAACAACCTTATTCAGGAAGATGGCACAAAATCCCATGACAATAATCTCTCTCAATGTCAATGGCCTAAATGCACCAATTAAGAGACACAGAGTGGCAAAATGGATTAAAAAACTGAATCCAACATTCTGCTGCCTACAAGAAACACATCTGAACAATCAGAGCAAACACAGACTCAAAGTCAAAGGCTGGAAAACAATTCTCCAAGCAAACAACTCCTCCAAAAAGGCCGGGGTGGCCATACTAGTATCTGACAACATAGACTTCAGACTGAAAAAGGTCAGAAGGGACAGTGAAGGCCATTTCTTAATAATTAAGGGATATGTATATCAGGAAGAAATCACACTCCTAAATATATACACACCCAACGAGGGGCCAGCAAAATACTTAAAACAACTGCTAATAGACTTCAAAGAAGACATTGACAGTAACACAATTGTAGTTGGAGACTTCAACACTGCTCTATCAACTCTTGATAGATTGACAAGACTGAAACTCACCAAGGAAATACTGGCCCTGAAGGAAGAAATGGAAGAAAGAGAGCTGGTAGATATATACAGGGCTTTTCATCCCAAAAAAGCCAAATACACATTTTTCTCCAGTGCACATGGAACATTCTCCAAGATAGATCACATGCTGAGCCACAAAACATACCTCAATAAAATCAAAAAGATAGAAATTGTGTCAACTATCTTTTCAGACCATGATGCACTGAAAATGGAAGTTAACCACACACAAAAACAGAGAGTCAAGCCAAACACCTGGAAACTGAACAGCTCACTGCTGAACAACCAGTGGGTCATAGAAGAAATCAAAAGGAGAAATCCAAAGATTCCTGGAAACAAATGAAAATGAAGACACAAACTATAAAAACTTGTGGGATACAGCAAAAGCAGTGTTAAGAGGAAAGTTCATAGCTCTGCAAGCATTCATCAGGAAAGAAGAAAGGGCCCACATAAATAACCTGACTTCACAGCTCAAAATATTAGAAAAAGACCAACAAAAGGAGCCCAACCCAGGCAGAAGGAAGGAAATAATAAAACTTAGAGAGGAAATCAATGAGCTGGAAACCCAAAAAACAATCCAAAAGATTAATGAAACCAAGAGCTGGTTCTTTGAAAAAAAAAAAAAGATCGACAAACCACTTGCAAGACTTGTAAGGAAAGGGAAAGAGAGAACCCAAATAAATAGAATCAGAAATGAAAAGGGGGGACATCATAACAGAAACCACAGAAATCCAAAAGATCATCAGAGATTACTTTGAGAGTCTGTATGCCATGAAACATGAGAACCTGGAAGAAATGGATAAATTCCTGAAGTCCTATAACCTCCCACGGCTGAAACAAGAAGACCTGCAATACCTGAATAAGCCTATCACCATCGAGGAAATTGAAACAGTAATTAAAAAGTCTGCCCAAACACAAAAGCCCAGGTCCAGATGGATTCACTAGTGAATTCTTCCAAACCTTTAAGGAGGACCTACTGCCAGTCCTTTTCAAGCTCTTCCAGGAAATAGAAGAAACAGAAACACTCCCAAATAGCTTCTACGAGGCACATATCACCCTGATACCCAAAGCAGGCAGAGACAACACAAAAAAAAGAAAACTACAGACCAATCTCCCTTGATGAACACAGATGCTAAGATCTTCAACAAAATACTAGCAAACAGAATCCAAAGACTCATCAAAAAAGATTATACATCATGACCAAGTAGGATTCATCCCGGGAATGCAAGGATGGTTCAACATCTGCAAATCAATCAACATAATACATCATATCAATAAGAGAAAAAATAAAAACCATATGATCATATCAATAGACGCAGAGAAAGCATTTGACAAGATCCAGCACCCGTTCATGATAAAAACCCTCCATAAAATGGGAATTGAAGGAACCTTCCTCAATATAGTCAAAGCCATCTACCAAAAGCCCACAGCGAGTATCATTCTCAATGGGGAAAAACTGAAAGCCTTCCCCTAAGATCAGGGACAAGACAAGGTTGCCCACTCTCACCACTTCTATTCAATATAGTACTGGAAGTACTTGCCATAGCAATCAGAGAAGAAAAGGACATTAAGGGCATCCAGATAGGCAAGGAAGAAGTCAAGCTATCACTATTTGCAGATGACATGATATTATACCTAGAGAACCCTAAACTCTCAACCAAAAACTCCTAGAAACAATAGATACCTATAGTAGAGTGGCAGGGTACAAAATCAATACCCAAAAATCAGTG
>JAJIBD010028248.1:0-27839 GCA_021461705.1 Cryptotis parvus
AAGCAGTGAGAATGGAAGATAAGTAGACTCGGGACTATGAGAGTTTTTAGCAAGTCAAGTCTCTAAAAAAGTTGAAATTTTGCTACGAAAGACATCATTAGGCACAGATAAAATGCAAGTGCAGTTGATAAATGCTGTCAGAGACTGAAAAGAACTGCAGAGTTCAGCTGAATCTGATCAAGTGAGACAGGCCATCAAGTGAGCACTTTAGAGTAGTGGTATTCTTTAATATAGTCTTTAAATTATCCAGAATCTTGTCTTAGTGATCATTGTTAAGTTTTTTATTGTTCAGGATTCCATAGACTTTAATGTTTATATATTTTGCAATGTGATTTTTTGTTAACAGACTATTTAAGAATTTTGATTTATTATGCAATACTTGGACCTCTCATTGTTTCCAATCTAGTGAATTGTTAGGCCTGTGGACTTGGAAAGAAGCAAGATTAAACTGACATGCTGCCATCAATGTAACTCAGCTCTTTTGAACCAAAATAAATAAAAAAAAAAACATTTTTGTGGTTACATCCAATAGTACTAAGGGATTACTCTGTCTCTGTGTTCAGAGATCATTCCCTGGTGGGCTCAGGGAATCATATGGAGTTCCTGGGGATAGAATCTTGTTTTGATGTGTACAAGGAGAGTATCCTAACCTTTGTAATATTTCTCCAACCCTTGTAAACTCAAAATTATTTAGTTAAAAATGAATAATTTGTGAAGGACATTTAAAAAAATTTTTATTATACCACTGTGAGATGTACAATTACAAAGATGTTCATGATTGGGTTTCGGTCATACAGTGTTCCAGCACCATCCCTCCACCAGTGCACATTTCCCACCAACAATGTCCCCAATTCCTTCCCTCCCCCAGCCTGCCTCTATGGCAGGCACTTTCATCATCATCATCTTCTTCTTTTCTCTCTCTTTATCTGCAGAGAACATTATCGATTTAATACGGTATTTTATTACTAGTTCAGTATTTTTTTCACTGTAATGCTTAGATAGGGGAGCACAGTTACACAATAGTTTAGTACTGGGAAGTGATTTCAGTGTTAAATCTTCTGTGAAGATGAGTTGAAAAGACAATCAAATATGTAGGTATCACACTATTGTCGCAACACATTCTTTTATTGGAAGTAATTTGACATTTTTTCTGTTCCTTTGCAAACAAAGAAGTAAACTTCTTTAGGCATTGAATTTGAGTGAGGGTATCACAGATAGTGGGAAAATACATCTTTTTTATTTTACCACATCTGGCAGTGCATAGTGTTTACTTTTCTTTTTGAGCTTAGGAATCAGTCCTCCTAGTATTGTTCAGAAACACTCCATATGGAATGGTGGTTATTGAACCTGGGTAGGCAATATGCAACACAGGTGCCTTCCTCACTGTACTATCTCTATGCCCCACCTCTTATTTTTTTATTTCATGTTATTATTTTGTTTTCTCAGTGCTTGCAATTGCCCCATCAGTGTTTAGGGGACCATGTGATACCATGAGAAATTGAATTCTACATGTGCTCCCCAGCCTCACACCAGAATTCTTCGCTTATCTGGTGACTCATATTCTAAATCAATGTTCACTTGGGAGGAAATTGATGCAATTTTTTTCAGTATAAGTATTCAATTTTATTTCTGTTTCTTTTTATTTTTTTATTATACCACTGTGAGATATACAATTACAAAGACATAATAATTGGGTCTCAGTCATACAGTGTTCCAGCACCCGTCCCTCCACCAGTGCCCGTTTTAAACCACCAATGTCATCAGATTCCCTCCCACCTCCCCCAGCCTGCCTCGATAGCAGGCACTTTTCATTTTCTCTCTCTCTCTATTTCTCTATCCGTCTATCTCTCACTGTCTCTCTCTCCTCTTCACAGGTGGCTTGCCCTACAGACATTTAGGGTTTATCATGTAAATCTCTTTGTGTATATTTTATGCTGAGTTCTAGTCTAGTGTTACCATTTTCCACAATTAGTAGAATACTGGTATATATTTATATCCCTTTAATGAATGCAGTCATTCTATATCTGTCCTTTTCCTTCTGACTAATTTCACTCACCATGATAGTCTCCATGTCCATTCATTTCAGGTATATTTCATGACTTTGTCTTTTTGACAGCTGCATCATATTGCATGTAGATGTACCAAGGTTTCTTTAGTCAGTCTTCTGTTCTTGGGCATTTAGGTTGCTTTCAGATTCTGGCTATCGTGAATAGGGCTGCAATAAATATAGAAGTACAGATAGTGTTTCTGCTGTGTGTTTTTGTGTCACCAGGGTATATTCCCAGGAGCGATTTTGCTGTGTCAAATGGGAGATCAATATCTAGTTTTTGGAGGAATGTCCATATTGTTTTCCAACAGGGCTGGACCAGTCGGCATTCCCACCAACAGTGATGAGAGTCCCTTTTTCCCGCCTCCATGCCACACCGGTTGTTCTTGCTCTTTTGGATGTGTGCCAGTCTCTGTGGTGTGAGATGATATCTCATTGTTGTTTTGATTTGCATCTCCCTGATAATTAATAGTAAAGAGCACTTTTTCATATGTCTTTTGGTCATTCGAATATCTTCTTTTTGGAAGTTTCTGTTCATTTCTTCTCCCCCATTTTTTTATGGGGTTGGCTGTTTTATTTGTAAAGTCTACCAGTACCTGAATATATATCCAGAATATATCAGATGGGTATTGGATGAATTTTCCCAGTGTAGCTGTCTCTGTCTCTTGGTCACCATTTCTTTTGAGGTGCAGATGTTTTTCAATTTTATATAATCCCATGTATTTATCTTTGCTTCCATTTGCTTTGTCAGTGGTGTTTCATCTTTGAAGATGCCTTTAGCTTCGATGTCACAGAGCACTTTTCCTATGTTTTCTTCAATGTCTAATGTTGAGATCTTTAATCTATTTTTATATGACTTTTTGTGTATGGTGTTAGAAGGAGGTCTAAGTTCATTTTTCACACATTGCTGCCCAATTTATCCAGCACCATTTGTTGAAGAGACTTTCTTTGGTCCACTTATTAGTTTTTTGCTCCTTTATCAAAGATTAATTGATTGCATATTTGAGAGTGTGTTTCAGGATATCCAGTTCTATTCCATAGGTCTACATGTGTTTCTATACCAATATCATACTATTTTAATTACGAAGTGCTTTGTATTAGAGTTTGAAGTTGAGGAAAGTGATACCTCCCATCTTCTTTTTCCCAAGGATTGCTTTACCTATCTGTGGGGAATTATTATTCCATACAACTTTCAGGGAGTGTTTGGTCAATTTCTTTGAAGAATGACATGGGTATCCTTATAGGGACTGCATTGAATCTGTATAAAGTTCTAGGGAGTATTACCATTTTGATAATAATTAATTATCCAAATCCATGAGTAGGGAATGTGTCTCCATTTTCCCAGGTCCTCTCTTATTTCTTGAAGCAACATTCTGTAGTTTGCTTTGTAAAGATCCTTTACATTCTTAGTCAAACTGATTCCTAGGTATTTGATTTTCTGAGGCACAATTGTGAATGGGATAGTTGCTTTAATACCCCTTTCTTCTCTTTTGTTATTTGCATATAGGAAAACCATTGACTTTTGGGCATTGATTTTGTACCCTGCCACTCTACTGTAGAAATCTATTGTTTCTAGGAGCTTTTGGGTAGAGAGTGTAGGGTTCTCTATGTATACTATCATGTCATTTGCAAATATTGACAGTTTGACTACTTCCTTTCCTATCTGGATGTCCTTAATGTCCTTTTCTTCCCTAATTGCTATGTATGCCCACCTTTTATAAAGGAGCTATACCAAGAAACCATCTGGCACAACAAGCCAGATGACCCCGCCACTCCATTGGGCCTCCATTTTCCACATCCGACTTCCCTTTGGACAGAACTCTACCTAGCTACAGCCTATCACAGTCTGTCTCATTGAGTTCCACCCCGCAGCAGTTTTTTTTTTTCAATCCGGCCCAGGTATGCTGAACCTGAGACTTACAGACATGGGGCAGAGCTGCTACTTGCTCTCCCTGTGCCCAGCCACTCATGAGGCACCTGGGAGGGATGGTGGGTTTTAGCCCTAGCCCGCCACACATCAGAGCTGGACAGCAAGCCAGATGACCACCCCCACTCAATCTGACTGCCATTTTCCACATCCGGACTTCCTCCTCGTCAGAATCTCCACCCAGCGACAGCCTCTCACAGCCTGTCTCATCGAGTTCCACCCTCCAGTACTTTTTTTTTTCAATCCGGCCCATATATGCTGAACCAGAGACTTACAGACAAGGGGCAGAGCTGCTACTTGCTGTCGCTGTGCCCAGCCGCTCACGAGAGGTCCGGGAGGGATGGCAGGTTCTAGCCCCTGGTCTGCCACCCCAGCAGAGCCGCACAACAAGCCAGATGACCCTGCCACTCCATCGGGCCTCCATTTTCCACATCCGGACTTCCCTTTGGACAGAACTCTACCTAGCTACAGCCTATCACAGTCTGTCTCATTGAGTTCCACCCTGCAGCAGTTTTTTATTCAATCCGGCCCAGGTATGCTGAACCTGAGACTTACAGACATGGGGCAGAGCTGCTACTTGCTCTCCCTGTTCCCAGCCACTCACGAGGCACTCGGGAGGGATGTTGGGTTCTAGCCCTGGCCCGCCACAGCAGCAGAGCCGCACAACAAGCCAGGTGACCCCCACTACTCCATTGGGCTGCCATTTTCCACATTCCGACTTCCCTCTCTTTAGAACTCCACCCAGCAACAGCCTATCACAGCCCATCTTGCGCGGTCCCAAGCGTCACGCGTTCATCTATAAATGCTATATTTAGAGGTGACTACAAGTGTATGTCACCTGCATGGCAAGCCTGTCAAGCTGCCATGTTTTATTTGATATGCCAAATACCAGTAACAATTATATTAGTTCATTCCCATTACCTAATATAATAGTTTGAGGCTCTTTATGTTCCTGGAGCGAATAGATGCCCTTGGGCTCTACTAGCATGAGCCAGGACATATGGAGATATTACTGGTGCCCGCTCTAGCAAATAGATGGTCAACGGGAGGATAGTGATAGTGATGGTGATACCAAGAGATTTTTCCAACCTATATCCTTGAATGCTCAAAATCACTGGACATACTAATTTCCAACTTGACAATTCAATGAATGTCATAACATTCATGAGTGTTTGAATCTCTGGCACCAAGTAAAGGAGCAGAGCATGAAGGAAATATGTGTAGATAACTTGCATGACCACACTTGTCTATAAGCTTATTTTACTTGTTGAAAAGAATAATAATAGCTAGGCAGCAATTATAGAATGAGTGAATGATGTATGTTTCCTTATTAATAAAGTTATCTTTACTCTTTATGTACTAAGAGAATTCTCACAACATCTCCATTCCAACGATTTGATTTCTACTATATTCCCAAAAATCATGCTTGTAAATATTTATCAGAATTATGTGCTCCAGGTCTCTATGTACCCAGAGTACTAGGCATTTTTCCTGAGTTGCAGGCATTTCCTTGGCTAACAGGGAAAACATTTTATTCCCCTTCCCTTTCCCTTTGCTGGAAAAAATGCAGGATGTGAAATTTTAAAAAGCTGCAGAAACATCCTAGGGCTTAATATCTTTGAAAGAAAAGTTTATTTTTGTTTTAGTACTTAAGATTGAGTGATGTTTTGGCTAGTTAAAAAGAGTTAACTAGAAAAAATTGTCTACAGAGTGAGGAAATATAGGAGCGATGAGTGAAAATCAAATTATTTCAAACTGGACATGTAAATCAAAGGTTGCTTTATTTTTCAAATAGATGTCCAGAGGTACTAGGAGTCATTAAAGTCCCACTAGCCCTATTGAGCACATTTATATTGGGAAGAACACTCAACTGAATTACTGATAATTGCTAAGATAATCAAACGGTTTCAGATGGTTAGGTACGGAATTATTTTGGAAGAGAGATGTATTGGCTAACTTTTTATTACTGTGAACAAAAAGACTGCAACCAATATTCCATTGATAAGAATACTGTATCTGGAAGATTGACACAATGAAAGAATAATTGACTGATCAGAGGAATCTCACAAACCATTCAAAAATAATTCCTTAATTTTGATCACATACTGTAAATAGCATATTAAATAACCAATCTTAGAATAAAACAATGTTTCTCAGGATGAAATCATGGCATTAATTAATCATGAAATCTTGCAGTTGGGAAGTGTATAAAATGTTTTCTTTTGCTATATATACAAATTATATAACAAAATAATACTTAAAAAATAAGAACTGTGTTCATATTTACATTAATTTTAGTTGATTTCAGTATTAATGTGAAATTGACTAAATCTGTTGATTTACTGACCCTTGAAAGAGACACATTCTTCATTAGTCATAGAGACGCTAGTCATAGGTAATGTTAGAGTAGAGAGAGAGTGGTGCCATCTGATCTATTAATACAATTGATATTTTTTGGGGGGACTAAGAGGCACAGTACTCAGGGCTTACTTCTGACTTTGTACTCAGAGATTATTCTTGTTGTGTTTGGGGGACCATATTAGGTGCTGGAGTTCAAACCCAGGTTAGCCACAAGCAAGGCAAGTGCCTTATCTGCTGCGCTCTTTCCAGGCCCCAATACAACTGCTCTTTTAAAATATCTACTATAGGTGGGTGGTACAGGCTGTTAGAGGTCTTGGGAATAGCTAGACATGCAGATAGCAGGAACATAAAAAGGAGCATATTTCAGGTAACTGCCTCTTTGAATTCTTACCTGCTCCCAGGACAGATGGCAGGTAAAAAGCCAGTTTTCACACACGTGACCATGGAACAAAGTCCTGTAAGGAACAAAGATAAATGAATAACAAGAAGAGAGAGGTATTTAAGTCCCATTGACTTCAGACAAGGGCTTTGCACATGGAAAAAATTGTTCACAGGGGGCAAAACCATTTGTGGTAAAATCATTGAGAGCTTGTGCCATCAGAGGACAAGATCACTGGGGATCAAGATAAACTAGGGACAAACCGCCGACAAAAGCTGAGGGATCTTAGAACAAATCAGTGAGATACCAGCAATGATCTGGACTTGTACACTAGGCCAGAGACCACAGTCAAGAGTACCTAATTAAACAGTACCTAATTAAGCAAAGCAAAACCAAGAAAGGCGGTAAAAATAAAGAGAGATGGGGGAGGGAGCATCTAGATAACAGTATAAGAACTAAGGTACTTGCCTTGCATGCAAATGATACGAATCATGGCATCTACACATAGTCTTTCACCTACCTCCAGGAGTAATTCCTGAGCACAAAATCAGGAGTAAGCACATGTGTGGCACTCCAAACACAAAAACACACACATACATACACTCTACAAAAGAAAATAAAGGAAAAAAGTAAAAGTCACAAAATCATAAATAATTATCTGGAGTTTTAATTACATTTCCCCCTGAGACACATGTAATTCGGTAAGGTATAATTAATGGAGATAGAGGGAGAGAGGATGGGACAAAATAAACATTGTTTCACATTGTGCATTGCATTGCTATGCTCATAGTGGTTGAGTTGCTGTTAGCTGTGATGCATTTACTTGGTAAGATTGGTTGAACCATATACCAGCACAAATGTTTTCAGTTTGATTTGTCAGACATCCAGTCTGGCACTATGAAAGGGTACAGGTTGGTGGCATTAAATGCACCAAGAGGAGCAGTGACTGAGAGGATAAGGAATCCTACATATACTCTAGTAATTTCCCACAAGTCCTTGAGAACCAAGTACTTAATGAATGAGGTCAACATTTCCTATGTTTGCATTTCCCATAATGAATTTTAAGAAACCGTAAAATTTGATATGCTTATACTTGTAATGTCTAATGATTGCATAAACTGGAAAGTAGAAAATTAGGCAAATGCTAATTAGCTTTATTATTGAAGGATTCCATAGGTAATTTGATAAATGAAGTAATAATCTCAAAAGGGGATTCACGTATTTTATTCCAAACTGAACTAATTAGTGAAACCTTTGCCCTAGAATATCTCTCCTGGAAAATCTTTTCTATCACACTTTGGGACATGCTCTAAAATATATTAATAATTAATCCTTTGTATGAAGCCCCAAGTTTAGCAATTTATAAAAGCCAGACTTTCCTAGTTAAGAGGAAAACCAAAATTAATACTTTTATAAGTAGAATACTTTTATTCATGTCAAGATTAACCAAACTATTCTCAGGGTGTTACTATAAGAAAGAATAGTGTTCACTAGTGATAATGAGAATCTGGGTAGTTCTTACTAATCACTGTATCACTGTTTTCCCGTATATCATCAATTTGCTCAAGTGGGCACCAGTAACATCTCAATACATCCTGTCACATGCGAGATAGCCCAAGGGCATCAGCCCGTTCCAGGAACATAAAGAGCCTCAAACCATTTTATTAGTTCATAGGAATAAGGTCTATAATTGCTACTGGTATTTGACATGTCAAATACAACACGGGTAGCTTGCCAGGCTTTGCCGTGAGGGTGGGATACTCTAGTAGTCACCTCAAAACTCGAGCAACTGTTGATGAACCAGGTGGCCGCTTTTGTGAGCAGGGCTGTGATCAGCTTTTCTGCTGGATGGAGCTCTGAGGAGAGGGGAGTCTGGATGTGGAAAATGGAGGCCCTCATGGTATGGGGTTCCTCTGGCTTCTTGTGAGGCTCTGCTGGGGTGGCGGGCCAAGGCTAGAACCTGCCATCACTCCCAGGCACCTCGTGATCAGCTGGACACAGGGAAAGCAAGTAGCAGCTCTGCCCCATGTGTGTGAGTCTCTGTATAGGCATACCTTACTAAATTCTTTGGGAAAAAAAATCACTGTGTTTTTTATAAATTGAAGTATGCTAATTTATATTTGCATTAAATAAAAATTGCAATCAAATTTGCATTAAATAAAAATGCAAATTTATATTTGCACTTTTTATTAAGTTATAAAAAGTTTGGGCCACACTTGGAAATACTTAGAGTTACTTCTGGCTCAGTGCTCAGGAGTCTTCCTTGTGGTCTTGAAGGACCATACTGTGTGCTGACGATTGAACCTGGGTCAGCCACATACGAGGCAAGCATCTTATCTTCTGCACTATTTCTCCTGCCCCTTAAGGTGTTTTGTTTTTAAAAATATATTTTATTTATTTGCATTGAAGCACTGTGAGATACACAGCTGGAGATATCCATTGTTTGGTTCCAGTCATACAATATTCTGATATCCATACCAACACCACTGTACATTTTCCACTGCCAATGTCCCCAGATTCCCTCCCCCCATAGCCCCCATAGTCTGTCTGTCTCTACTGCAGGCACCTTTATTATAAATATTGTTAATGGTGGTTTCCTGTGTATATAGATCTGTTTCTACCACAGGCACTTTTATTCAAAATATTGTTAATGATTTCCTGTGTACATAGTCCCAACACCATATCCATCAGTGTATCACCTTTTTTCAGTGTATCACCTTTTTTCCCTACAGGCTCCCCATGTCCCTCCCTTTCAACTGCCCCTGACAACCCCATACCCACCCAAACACACACACAAATTCATTTCTGTGGATTAGTTCCATTGCTGCTTTTTAAAAATTATTTTCTTTTTTTTATTAAAGAACTGTGATTTACAAAGTTATTGATAGTTGAGTTGTAGGCATACAAAATTTCAACACCAGTGTCAATTTTGCTCCACCAGTGCTCCCACATTACCTTCCCACCCTAGCCCCATCTGTCAACTTGACAGGCACATTAAGGTACATTAAAAAGTTAGTTAAATGATTTGTGAAAGTTCCATGCAGGTGTCTAAGCATTGCCAGGATAGGGTATTTCTATATCATTCTCTGACCTCAATACTCTTAAACTACTTGTGGTCAACCACTTCCCTAATCCTCAATCCCATTTAATTGCTTCAGATCTATTTTCTTTTCTTACCAGTTTGCCTTTTCCAGAATATAAAATAAATGGAATCAAACAAGCGGTATGAGTTTGGTTCCTTTTACTCAGACAAATGCATCTGAAATTCCTTCCTGAGACTGATGGCTCAGCTGTGTGTTTCTTTTCAATGTTGAGTAGTATTCTCTTGAATGGATATACCACAAGCTGTGCCTCACCAAAGACAATAGATAAAGCTGCTGTAAATATTTATTTGCTGACTTTAACTAGGCATGCTTTCATGCCTCCTGGACGAATGCTTGGGAGTAAGTTATTTTTGGTTTCCATGGAAAGTTCTATTTAATTTTATAAGAAAAGGCTAAACTGTTTTTCCAAGTCATTATGCCGTTTTGCACTCCTCTCTCACATAGGAGAGTCCAGCACTCTTGTCAGCTCTTGGGACAGCATTAAAAAATCAATTTAGCCATCATGGTGCGTGGGTTTCTCTGACTTCTTCCAGGCTCTATTGGGGTGGTGGGCCAGGGCAAGAAGCAGCCCTTCCTCCTGAACGCCTTATGATTAGCAGAGCACAGGGAGAACTGGTAGCAGCTCTGCCCCATGCATCTGTGTCTCTGATTCATGACCAATAGACTGGGAGCAGTTTGTGGGCCGGTCCACCGGGCCTCCCGGATGGAACAGAGGTGGGGGGAAAGGGACCCCAGTTCCATCTCCATGGAAGCCTGGTGACTTGAGCCTCCGAGAGCAGCATATTTGGGCTTGAAATAGGCTCTCTAGGGTGGGGCAAAGACTGAATAGAAAATGAAATTTCATACTAGAAGCAAACTATTTTAATATGTGACAAGAAAAACTACTAAGGAAATAACAGCACACTTTCATTTTTTTAAATATGACAAGATAATAGCTTCAAATGCAAATAGAAAAGCATATTTTTCCACGATTTTAAAAAAGGGAAATAATTTCACTTGTATTAGTTTCATTATTTTCTGTCCTTATTACCATCATTTTAATTCAGTGCTGGTTCTGCACAAGATTAAGTACTCTTTCCTGCTTTTCTTTTACTCCCATTCATTCTACTCTGCATAAGACTTCAATGTTATTCATTTTAAAGTAGAACTCTAATAATTTCAAACACCTACTAAAAACAAACAAAACAGAAGGACCAATAACTATTCCAATAACTACTATAATTCTAACTTGCTAGTTTAAAGGCAAAATGTTGACTTTCAATTTCTTCTCCAGATTCCTGCTATTCTTTTTTTGATTTTGAACTATTATTAATCAAGACACCTGAGATACACACACATGCACAGACACACACACACGTGTGTGTATGCATATATGCATATGTGTGTATTGATTGTATGTGTGTGTTTTGAAGGGGGTACAGCTGCCTGTGCTCAGGGCTTACTCATAGTTCTGCACTCTGCAATCACTCTTGGCAGTGCTAAGGAGACTATATCAGTTGTATGGATTAAACCTGGGATGGCTGCATGCAAGGTCAGTGTCTTATCTGCTGTATTATTTCTATGACTCATTAATAAGCTCAGCAGACCCTGGCAAGCTACCCATGTCGTATTTGATATGCCAAAAAACCAGCAACAATTATAGACCTCATTCCCATGACCTGAAGGAATGGCTTGAGGCTCTTCATGTTACTGGAGCAAGCAGATGCCTTTCGGCTACACTAGCATGTGACAGAACATATGGAGATGCTACTAGTGCCCTCTCGAGCAAATCGATGAACAACGAGAAACAAGTGATATGAGTGATTAATAAGTTATTTTTATTTATTTATGTCTCTTAGATCTCTTCTTAACTGTTAATTTATCTTTGCTTGATTTCTTAAAAACGTTTTATTGCTATCTTTGTTTAGGAAACCATTGCAACATATGTATTTTAACGCGAAGATCTGTGATTTCCTTTGCTTTGCTCCTCTGTGTCAACCACCCTTACTACACTACAACCTACTTAAAGCTACCATATTATTTTAGAGAAAGTATATGGTTAACAAGGTTTGCTGAATGAAATGAAATCACCATTAATATTTTAAGGTGAGATATTTTCACATTTGTTGAGAGTGAAAGCTACCATTTTGTCTCATTATTTTGGTTCAGTAAGTTTAAGACCTGCTATGAATTTAAAGTTCAGTAGATGGCATTTCTCTTAACATTGCACTGTGGCCTTGCTTTTACATTAGTATTTGCAGTTGCAAATCACAAGGATACCAGACTGTGTTTTCCCACCCTGTTATTCCAGTAGAGGGTTTCATGTTGAATTTTTCATTTGAGCCAAGTAAGTAGGTGAAATTATTTACTATCTGATACTGTTAAGATTAAGACTCACATGGAAATTTGTCTTAAAATGGCAAATATATTTTAGTCATAGAAAAATTAGTTATTCTGTATGTCTGTTCTAGAAATATTGGATTTAACTATTTTATTGTTGTTTTGTTGTTATCAAAGTTAAACATCATTGCAACATTAGATTATCAAAAAATGTCTTGGAGGAATGTGATGACTAAAATACTCTGATTAGAAAGACCAGAAAATAATTGCAACTCCTGCTTAATTTCCATCAATAAGACTAAATCTGAAGCCAATGTTCTCTAAAGGAACATGAAGGTGGTTATAGGGATGGAATTTTCATTACTTCAAACGGCTACTTTATCATAAAATTGGTAACATTTTTAAATGTCAGTAAAATTAAATTACCTTTGCTAGAGTCTCTCCTAAATGCTTTCTTAATAGGATACTTTTATGAATTTAAAGGGGGGAGAGAGATAAAGTATTCACAACAGATGATAATGATGTTAATACTAATACAAGAAATAATGGGTAGCCTGTAGCATAGAAATACTAAAGGAATGCTCTTAAGAGATAAGATGATAAAAAACCATGTCAACTACAGAAAATACATGCTCAATGATTCACCATGATCCATTAAAAAATGATTACAGAGTCATAGTCCTGGAAATACTTTGACTAAGTGGGAGCCTTTTATTTTTCCAAAATACTATCTTTCTAATCATTGCAGTGGGCTACTTGACTATGAGGGAAGTTATCTTTGTTTCTCAAAAACATCTACTGGGAAAACACCTGCTCTTTTTCACTTGTCTGCAATTTTAATGGTACTATAATGCAATACCATCACACTGAACAATGACCTCTATGCGCTTATTTTGTTCCACAGATGTTGCAATAAGTGATCAACATTGACTCATACTGAGTCTAATGTCCAAAAGTAATGGAAATAAGGCAGTAAGTATTCCAAAGTGATGAATTTTAAAGCAAGCTCTTTAAGATTCCAATTTTTTTCTGATCAACACAGAAGGCAATCCTCTCGTTTCAATACTAGCATTTTAAACTCAGTTCTCAAGGAGAATTCAAGAATCCAAGAAATACATTGGATTTTCTGCTTTGCCACCCCATTTGGTGTATTTAACAAATTACCCCAAGCGCTATTTCAATCTTCAGTAATTGATATTAAAGGACTCTTTCAGGAGGAAAAGAGGGAGGGAAGGAAAAAGAGAGAGTGGGAGACAGTGTGCTTCCTTTCTTATTTAAATGGAATTAAATTACGAAATAAGCAAACGTCAATTTTTTTTATTACCGATGGTTATTCAGAGATCCTGTAGTAATGAGATATATAGGAAAGTATGTTTTATTTAACTTTTCCCCCATTATCAAACATTTATTCTAGCAGGCTTTAAGCTAGATCCTATGGGTAACAAATTAAAAAAAAAGCCAGATACGCTATCAAATATCCTCAGTCTTTTCTTCCAGAAAAAGAGGACAAGTATAAAGAAATTTGTGAGAATGAAAATGAAACCATAGGAAAGTGTTTAAGTTTAGAAAGAATTTAGAGAAATAAATAGACAGTGTTTTATACATTAATATTTACCATTTTATTCAAGTGCCAAGGTTTACAATCCTGTTAATTATATTTCATCCATATATCATCCCAACACCACACCCATCACCAGAGTTCTACTTCTTTCCTCTAGTGTTCCATACCCTGAGCCCCAACCCCCATCCCTCAACCAACTATGCAAGTTCAATTCTATAGATAAAAACATGTAGCCTTGTTACACAGTCATTTATAACAATGTGGATGAACCTACTAGGAGTGTATTACATGAAGTGCAGTATGTCAGAGAAAAGCAAACATTCAGTCATTGGTGGTATAAATTGAAAAACAATAAAAATGTGGACCATAAAGCAAAATAGTAGTTGCAAAAGGAAAGGGGATGGCCAGGTGGCTGAGTTTGGGTGACAAACAACAATGGGACACACGAATTCATTCCAGCAATGCATACCTGAAGCTGATAAAATAATGTAATTCAATGATATTTCAAAAACCAAATGAATTACATAAAACTTGCATCATGAGCATATCAATTTACATGTTTTATTTCTGCTTAAGTATGATGAATTTAAATACTTTATTTTAGAAATATTTTTTAGACTTCAAATTAAAGAGTTATTGTCTAATTCTCAGCTTCTTACTATGATTGTACTTTTCTTTTCTCATATCACATATATACCTAAGAAGTATGTATATATGTGACATGACGTCATTATATTTTATGACTTGAAGTCATATTTCATGGAGAGTCACAGTTTAGACAATTAGCCTTCTTTTAACATACATCTAGCCTTTCTCTAACCTCAAGACTTTGCTTGAGATTCACTCAGTTCCACGCACTTTTATTATTTTATTTTTATTTATTTATGATTTTGCTTTTTTGGGTTCCACCTGGCAAGGCTCAGGTGTTACTCCTGGCTCTGCACTCAGGAATCACTCCTGGTGGTGCTCAGGGGACCATATGGGATGCTGAGAATCAAACCCGGGTTGGCCACTTGAAAGACAAATGCCTACCCGCTCCAGTTCCTCCTGCTGCACTTTTAAAATGAGCAAATAGGTTTTCTTTCAGCTAAAGTCAAAACATTAGTCATCAGATTATCAGTATGGATTTCTTTAAATACAGAGTGTCCAAATGAAGTTTCTTGATTTTTTGAAATATATTTTTGTAAACATTGCTTTACGAACACAAACCCTGATGCATTATAGTTTTTCTTCTGTGATCTTTAAATGCTATTCATATTTTAGTGTAGTTATATTAACACAAAAGTAAATCCTACATTTTGTCTAAAAAATGTTAGAGCTATTGGTTCATAATGTCATCTCTTCCTTTCTCTGCATGATAGACTTCAAACATTGGTTACCTCATTTATTTAGAGAAACACACTCTCTAGCAGGTAAAATGAGTAATAGGAATATTATATATTTTATTGCTTTTTCTCTAGGTATCACTTGTATCACTTGTCTTCCTGTTTTTCATCGGTTTGCTCAAGTGAACATCAGTAACATCTCCATGCGTCCTGTCACATGCTAATGTAGCCCAAGGGCATCTGCTCACTCCAGGGACATAAAGAGCCTCAAACCATTCCATTATGACATGGGAATGAGGTCTATAATTGTGAGGCACACCACCCCAGCAGAGCCTCATAAGAAGCCAGAAGAACCCCAACACAATGAGGGCCACCATTTTCAACATCTGGACTCCACTGCACGTCAGAGCTCCACCCAGCAGAAAAGCCAAGCTTTCCCTGTCATCAATAAATGCATGAGTGAGATGTTACTATAAGAGTATCCCATTCGCACTGCAGAGCTTGGCAGCTACTCTTGTTGTATTTGATATGCCAAATACCAGTAACATTTATAGACCTCATTTTCTAGGTATAAAATAGGGAATAGTTTTAGTAGAATAGTACAATTTTTCACTTTGTGTAGAAGCCTAAGGTAAGTGTTCTGTATTCAAATTACTATTTTAAGCTTAGTGATAATTTAAATAAAAGTTAACTAGCTTTATCTTTTATCTGACTTTAGTTTTTCTCTGATCATGATGATTTATTTTCACTGAAAATGTTTTAAAATTGAAATTTTTTCTTCAGTGGAAAGACGTTTCTAACACTTCTTGTGGCTGATTTTAAAGGAAAGTAAATATAAATTTAATATCTACTAACCATTATATATATGTATATATACATATATATCCCTAATGCAGATATTTTTAAGTATCAAAGTAGTAAAATAATGTTGAAACAGTTAGTATTGTGAATGCACCTTCTTCGAATTAGGTTTTCTTTTTTTTTAAATGCTCCAAGTAAATACCTGGGGTAGGATAACTAGATTTTTTTTTAATTCTCATTCTAATTAATTTATTATTATTTTATTTTGCTTTTTTGGGTAGTGCTCAGCAGTGCTCAGGGATTTCTAGTGACTCTCTATATGAGCGTAGTCCTAGCAGTGCTCAGGGGAATGCGTGGTGCCTCCTGCATACAAAGCATGCAGTCTAGCCTGTTAAGTTATCTCTCTGACCCAAATTTTTTATTTTTACTCTTCTGAGTGATTTATATTCTGATTTCCATAGTAGCTACACCATTTTACATTTTCATCAATGGTGTGTGAAGGTTCTCTCTATGACCTCAAGCAGCTGCTGTTTCTTGTGTTTGGGATAATTTCCATCTGATATACGAAATATATCTCATGACAAAAGCATTGATACCTGAGGACTACTACCAACTATGTGTCAGGGTTCATTCCTGGTGGTGTTCAATTTATGTTGTGCCAAACATCAAACCTGGGCTTTTCACATGAAAATATTCATTCAGTCTATTAAGTTATTTCTCCACTCTCCATCTATATTTTCTTTGGAGAGCTGTCTACTAAGTTTAATACCCATGTATATTTTTATTGTTAAATTTTATGTTCTTGTGTAGTTTGGATGTTACCTGCTGTCATGTGTGTGATATTCAAATATATATTCACATGTAGTACAATGCCTTTATTTTGATGAGATTGTTTCACTGCACAAAAGTTTCAGCTTCTGTTTCTCTTTCATTGGTACTGATTCTATAAATGCATTTCTAAAGCTTATATCAATGAAGATATGACATATGTTTTATTGTTGGAGTAAAGACGCCGAGAAAGAAGAAAGACGCGAGAATCTAGCAATTTCAAAAAGCTTTACTCACATTTGTTCTGATACAGTCCAACAATAGGAAAACCTCAGATTTTAGGTTCCTGCTTGGACCCTGGCTATGTGTAGGTTTAGAATCCTAGGCTAAAATGGCTGCTACCACAACCTAAGGTCCAGCAGGGAAGAGAGCAGAGGGAATGATAGAGGAGGAAGAAAAGAGCAAAAGGCGAAAAGTCAAAGAAGAAACCAGGCTTCACCTTTTATAACTTTTCAGCCCAGACTGAACCCCATCAACAGAAAGCAGTTGGGTTTAATCCCCATCAGAAAACTTCTCCCAGGACTCACCTAGTTCATTGAAATGTTAATATTGCTGCAACCAAGATCTGCCTTGGAACTGTCCCTCCATGGACTATGTAGAGTGAGGGAAGAGCATGTAACTGTCACTTGATCACTTGACATCCAGTTATTCATCGATTTGCTTGAGCGGGTTCCAGTAACATTTCCATTTGACCCTATCACGTGCCAATGTAGCCCAATGGCATCTGGTTGCTTCAAGAATACGAAGAGCCTCAAACCATACGTTCAGGGTCTTGTCGAAGAAGTCTGACACCTTATAGTTGGGTGGCCATGTGATCTTTTGACATCCCGTGAGATTCAGTCCGTAACAGCTCTAGTCCAGCAGTCATCTCCAAATCACGTTACATGTCCAGCCCATCTGATTTTTGATGCCTTGGCAAATGAGGCAGCGTCCCTGACTCTAACAGCGATGGAGGTCAGAACTCAGGATTGCTTCTCTCACTTGAGTGAGGCATGATATTCCAAGCATAGCTCTTTTAATTCCTCTTTGGGAGACCCAAATAGCATTCTCATCCTGCTTTCATAGGGCCCAGGTCTCTGAAGCATGTGCTAATACAGGGAAACGACAGAGTTGAAGAAATGTGCTCGGAGCCGGAGGTTCTTTGTCTTTTTAGCTATTTCTTCGATGCTTTTTGAAGGCACTCCAGCCACTCTCTTCCTCTTGCGCAGCTCAGGTTTTAGGTCGTTCATCATGTTGACTTCTCGACCTAAGTACACATAACTGCTGATTTCAGAGATGTTTGTTCCATTGAGAGTGAATGGGGCTTCTGGAATTAGTTCATTTCTTATGACCATAGTTTTGTTGAGATTCAGCTGTAGACCTATCTTTACACATTCTCGGTCAAGCAGCCAGTATTTGTGCCACTTGGCTAATGTTTGGTGTTATTAGAATGATTTCATCAGCGAAGCAAAGGTGGTGTAGTTGCTGACCATCTATATTCACTCCCATTCTTTCCCATTCTAATTGTAACATGATGTTCTCAAGGGGCGGCGCTGAAGGGTTTTGGTGAAATGGTATCACCCTGCCGCACTCACTTTTTTTTTATTAAATATTTTATTATACCACCGTGAGATATACAATTACAATGTTGTTCATGTTTTAGAGATTTTGGTCACATAGTGTTCCAGCACCATGCCCTCCACCAGTGCCCATTTCCCACCCCCAATGAACCCAGTTCTCTACCCCCTCCCATAGCCTGTTTAAATGGCAGGTTCTTTATCTCCTTTTTCTCTCCCTCTCTCTCTTTTCCTTCTCTTATACATTGTGGGTTGCACTTGCCTGTATTATATGCTCTGTTGTAAGTTGGTATTAGCCCTTTCGATATTTATTCATACATGTTCCCTTCTCTGTCTTACCTAACCTCTGACTCCCACACGTTTGCGGCAATTTCCACTTTTGGTAAGACCTCCTGATCCACGTTTCGCCTGCCATTGGATTTTGGTGTCATAATATGTATATATATATATATATATATATATATATATATCTTTATGTCATGCAAATAAATGCAGTCATTCTATATCTCTCTCTTTCCTTCTGACTAATTTCACTCATCATGATACTTTCCATGTCCATCCATTTATAGGCAAATTTCATAACTTCATTTTTCCTAACAGCTGCATAGTATTCCATTGTGTAGATATACCAACGTTTCTTTATCTAGTCATCAGTTCTCGGGCATACTGGTTGTTTCCAGGTTCTGGCTATTGTGAGTAGTGGTGCTATGAAAATAAAAGTGTGGATGGTGTTCCCTTACGTGTTTTATCTTCCCAGGGTATATTTCCAGGAGTGGTATGGCTGGGTCAAAAGAAAGCTCAATTTCTAGTCTTTGGAGAAATGTCCATATTGTTTTCCAAAAAAGGCTGTACCAGTCGACATTCCCACCAACAGTGAATGAGTGTCCCCTTTTCTCTGCATGCACGCCAGCACTTGTTGTTCTTGCTCTTTTGGATATGTGCCAGTTTCTGTGGTGTGAAATGATATCTCATTGTTGTTTTGATTTTCATCTCTCTGATGATTAATGATGATGAACATTTTTTCATATGTCTTTTGGCCATTCAAAACTTCTTCCTTGCTGAAGTTTCTGTTCATTTCTTCTCCCCATTTTTTCATGGGGTTGATTGTTTTCTTGTAAAGTTCTACCAGTTCCTGATATATCCTAGATATTAACCCTTTATCAGCTATTGGGGGAGTATTCATTCCCATTCTGTGGACTCTCTTTGTATCTTGGTCACTGTTTCTTTTTAGGTGCAGAAGCTTTTTAGTTTAATGTAGTCCCATATGTTTATCTTTGCTTCTAGTTGCTTTGTTAGTGGTGTTTCATCTTTCAAGATGAAACATTTAGCTTCAATGTTGTGGAGGATTTTTCCTATATTTTCTTCAATGTACTTTATGGATTCAAGTCTGATATTGAGATCTTTAATCCATTTTGATCTGAATTTTGTGCATGGTGTTAGACAAAGGCCCAAATTCATTTTTTTACATGTCGCTGTCCAGTTTTCCCAGCACCATTTGTTGATGAGGATTTCCTTACTCCATTTCAGGCTCGTTGTACCTTTATCAAAGATTAACTATCATGTGTTTGACAATGGGTGTCAGAATATTCCATAGGTCCACAGGTCTGTTTTTATTCTAATACCACAAACCCCTCTTTGACATCGATGATCACTTTGTATAATGGTGAGATCCTGGTGGTGACTCTGTAATATAGCTCACAAAGGATCTTGATGTATTGGGTTTGAACGCCCTGTTTGGCTAGGGCTTCAGTGACTGCTTCAGTCTCCACAGAATCAAAGGCTTTCTTTAAATCAATAAATGTGAGACAGAGTGGCATCTGGAACTTCCTACAAACTTCAATGAGCTTGGTTACCCTGTGAATATGGTCAATTGTGTTGAATCCTTTTCGGAAGCCTGCTTGCTCGCATGGTTGTCCTTCATCTAATGTTCTGCCAATCCTGTTCAAGATGAATAGAGTGAACTGCTTGTTGATGATGGACAATGGGCAGATGGGACGACAGTTGCCAATGTCGTGGATGTCTCCGTTCTTGATCAGTAGAACTGTCCTGCTGGTTTTCCATTGGGAGGGCACCTACCATTCAAACAGGTTGCCTGTGAAGAGCCAAAGCAGTGTATTGATGTGTACTGAAGGCAGATACTTCAGGTGTTCGGTTCTGACCTTGTCTTGGCCTGCTGCTGTTTCCTTCTTCACCAACGAAATGGCATGTTGGATCAGAAGGGAGAAGGTTGGGAACGACATATCCGTCCTGTGGAATTTAGTACGTGGGCAGGTGTACTTGTCTATCAAAGAGATCTCAGTAGAAGTCATGGATAATCTTCTCCATTGCCTTTTTGGAAGATATGATAGATCCATCAGGATGCTGGAGGGCAGTCATCATGGTTTTATAGTTGGCGAAGGACAGGCGGGAATTGCGAATACTTTTCCCGTCTTCTACTGCATCTTCCAGTATTTCTGCTCTTCTTCTCTTTGAAGTCTTCCTTTATCACTTCTCTGCACTGCTTTGCAAGCTTGGATGTTAGCATTTGGTTGCCTGAGGCTCACGCCTTGCCAGGTTGTTGAATGAGCTCAAGAGTTTTTGAAGACAGGTGTCCTTTTGTGTCTCACTGCCTCTCGGCATTCTTTGCTCAATCATGGAGGTGCTGAACCAGTTGGTTGTACTCTTCATAGATGTCATCAATGATGGTGTCTTCCCATGTTGCCACAATGGTGCCAAAGAGTTCCCAGTTGGTGGTCGTTCTGGGAGTTCTCTTCTTAAACTTTGCAGTCTATTCTCCTGTTGCATGAGGTGGAATTTTGCATGAAGGAGACGGTGATATGATCCAATTTGAAATTTTGGGATGACAGTGACATCGGTCAGGCAAAATCGTTGTTTGAAAATGATATGGTCAATTTCATTGTGGAGCTGTCCACCATGGGATTCCCATGTCCAACGTTTCAATTCAGCCTTCAGAATTCCATGAATGTTTTTGGTGGACATGATGAACTCACATTGTCTTTCTCCCCCGTTAATTCCTTTCTAGGCCATTTGTCCTGATGTGGAGTTCTTCAGCCAATCTTCTAGGTCCTATCTTGGCATTAAAATCACCAACTATGATCTTGTAGAAGGTGTGATCTTTTTATAGAACTCCTCCAGTTCCATGTAGAATTTCTCTAATTCTTCTTCTTTGTATGTGGATGTTGGTGCATAAACAATGAAGATAGAAACTGCTGGCAGTGGGCCACATCTCTTCAAGTGTAATCATCCTATCTTGTTTGTATCTATACCAATGGATATTCTATAGCCGGGTATATATTTCTCCAAGCCTTCACAAGATTCTCGTCTTTACTTCATAGTTTTTTTAAGCCTTTATACTTATTAGAGAGCTATGAGTACTTGCTTGGAGGCAAACATTTCTCTCTGGTCTAATTGCTTAGAGATCCAATATGAGTAAGTATACTGGAAAGAACTATCTAGTCCCACGAAGATTGTGGTATCATGAGAGAAAATTGTTATAGCAGCTAATATAGAATACATGGTAAGATATACTGCCACATAAAATCACAGTTTCAAACTGTTTTCCACCCTTTATCTACAAAGTGGCCTGCAGGAGGTAACTTCAGGCAAGATGAAGAGGCTCTGGAAAACAGTGTACTGCAACATTTTGGTTTAACGTTTTACACTCCAGTCTTTAGTCCACTTTGATTTTATTTTTGTTTACTGTTCTATGTGGTGGGCTAGTTTCATTCTTTTACATGTGAGGTTTAAGTTTTCCCAGCATTATTTATTGAAGAGACAATGAAGTCCCTTGTTGCATTGTAGGACTTTGACTCTTTTGCCATAATCATTTGTTACTATCTAGTAGGTTTCACCAGTATCACTTATCACTTGTCTTCCTGTTGATCATCCATTTGCTTGAGTGGACTCCAGCAACAACTCCATAGTCCTGTCACATGTTAGTGTATCCCAAGGTAATCTGCTTGCTCCAGGAACATAAAGAGCCTTAAACCATTACATTAGGTCATGGGAATGAGGTCTATAATTGTTACTAGTATTTGGCATTTCAATTACGACACAGGTAGCTTGCCAGGCTCTGCCATGCAGGTGAGATATTCTTGTAGTCACCTCTAATCTCTACCATTTATTGATGAACCATGCGGCCGCTCAGGGAAAGATTGGATTTTCTGCTGGATGGATCTCTGATGAGAGGGGAGTCCGGATGTTGAAAATGACAGCCCTCATGATGTGGGTCTTCCTCTGGCTTCTTGTGAGGCTCTGCTGGGGTAGCGGGCCAGGGCTAGAACCCACTTTCCCTCCTGGGCACACTGTGATCAGCAGGGCGCAGTGAGAGCTGGTAGCAGCTCTGCTCCGTGTATGTGAGTCTCTGGACATACCTGGGTTGGGCTTGAAAAAAGACTGTTGTAGGGTGAGTCTCTGATGAGCCAGGCTTGTGATAAGCTCTTCTGCTGGGTGGAGCTGACAAGTGGGGTATCTGGATGTGAAAAATGGTGGCCTTCATGGTGTGGGGTTCTTCTGGCTTCTTGCAAGACTCTGATGGGATGGTGGGCCAGGGCTAGAACCCGCCTTCCCTCCTGGGCGCCTCTTGATCAGCTGGTTACAGGGAGTGCGGGTAGCAGTTCTGCCCGTGTATGTGAGTCTCTGATCAGGCATACCTGGGCTGGGCTTGAAAAAAGACTGCTGTATAGCGGATCTCTGTTGAGCCGGGCTTGTGATCAGCTCTTCTGCTGGGTGGAGCTGATGAGTGGGGGAGTCGTCACCCATATTATTACCAGTACAATACATTAAAAATTGAGGTCCTGGAACAGCATACTGTCTTAATATATTTGTTGTCCATGTTTCCTCATTTCAGTCAATGGCAATGCTATCTTCAGTTTGTTCAGGATGAAAGTCTATATACATGTTATTAATTTTTTTTTCACTCATGGTTACATTCACTATATTACATGCTTTCTGCTCTGCCTTTAATATCTAGAGTTTGCTATTCTTACCACTTTCATTGCTATTACTTTGTCCAAGTAACTATCATGTCTCACCTTGATTATGGAAATGTCCTTTTACCTATTCTTCAGTCCCAATTTCATGCCTGTCCTTCTAAATTATGGATTCAACTAAGAAAACAGAGTGAGACTCTTAACACATGTCAATTCTTGTTAGTTATTTCTTCAAAATCCTTCAAATCTATCCAAACACAGTTGGATAAAAGACCCACTTATTACCATCACCTGTAATGCCCATTACCTTTTTGACCTGATCTACAAATTTTGTCCCTTGCTCACTCCTCTAAATGTATTGAGGACATGATGCTTTTCAATAAGCCATTAATTCTTTAACCTTTGAGGTCTTCATTTTAATTTGTTACTTTTTCCCATCAGTCTAAATGCTATTACAGATATTTAATAATATTTATTAAGGTTGTCTATCATTTTTTCTAATATCACACCCCGACAAGACCTTCCACTGCCATCATGCCTTAAGCTGCAATCTCTTCTCCTGGTGCAGAAGTTTCTAGGTCTTCTGATCTTTTTCTTTCATTACAATCACTTTCCTAATAAGTGATTTAATTTTATTGATTTTATTGAAAACATCTCTCAAGTTCTAGAATGCAATTCCACAAGAGCAGAGATTTATTTAGTTCATTTTTTCTCTCTAGAGGACTTTGAAACAGGGATTTCATCCTTGACAACTGGTTACTTCATTCTTTTATAAAAATGCTGTTCAAAATTGGGTTTCAGTCATATATACCCACCCATTCACCAGTGCACATTTTCCAACACCAATGAGTCCAGTTTCTCTCCTCTACTGCCTGGCATCTATGGCAGGCACTATTCTTCTCTCCTCTCTCTCCCTCTTTCTCCCTTTCTCTTTCTCACTCTCTCTTTTTATCTCTCTCACTATTTTTATCTCTCTTTCTCCCTTTTGCAGACTTGGTTTCTTAGCAGTAGGCAGGCGATTCAGTGTAGAGCAATTGCCTAGCTTGTTTGAAGTCCTGGAGTCAATCCCTGTCTCTAAAAATAATAAAGGAGAAACGAAAAAGGTTGCAGTACTCAAATAACACTTTTCACATTTGTAATCAATTAGATACAGACGTTCCAGTACAAACTCTGATGAGTGTGAATTGAAATTAACAATATGAGGCCACGGATTATATCTTACCCTATCTTGTTCAGTATTTTCATCATTTTGTGCAGTATTTTTCAGATTAGGAGAGTATATTCTCCTTGAGCTTTTGAAATACAGAATTTGAAAGTTCCCACTATTTTAAAGGACCTATCAAATTATAAAAACATCAGTTTTACCAAAAAAAGTGACAAAAGCTAATATTAAGAAATGTTGGGTCCCGAGCGATGGCACAGCGGGTAGGGCATTTGCCTTACATGCAGCTGACCGGGTTCAACCCCTGGCATCCCATATGGTCCCCAAGTTCCACCAGGAGTAATTCCTGAGCATAGAGTCAGGAGTAACCCCTGAGCGTCACTGGGTGTGACCCAAAAAGAAATAAAAAGAAATGCTGTTATGTGGTACTAAATTTGGAGTTTGTGGACAAGACCTTCCAGCCAGCTGCTATTACCCTGTCCAAACCTTAAGTCATTTGTTCATTCCGTAAATATTTCTGTGCTTGACCTGTGCCAGAACTTAGATTAAATGCTGTGAATTTAACAATAAGTTCACCAAGCCCCTGCTGTACTATCAGCATGCAAAATCTCAAATCAGGACAAGTAATAAATATCACATACTATCATGTACTATGAAGAAATTATTTAAAACAACAGACAATTAATATCTCTATACCCATCTCACAGGGAAGGATACTCTTCTTCTAGGATAAATTGTAAATTGTCTGAGGTCATTGGGGCGAAAAAGAGAAAAAGATGAGAGAGAGAGAGAGAGAGAGGAGATACTGGTAAGGCTTATGTTATGAAATTAGAGGGAGCATTGACATCTGAAAAAAGGAGAAAGGAACTTTTTACAACTGTCCAGAAGACAAGGGTAAGAATGGTAAAACATAATATAGTATGTTTACTATGTTATAGTAAACATAGCTTAAGACTATGTAAACTAGCTTAAGACTATTGTAATTTGAACATAAAAGAAATGCTAAGACAAAAGTAGTTTTAAGTAGAAAATAATGGCCACATTCTTATGTATCTTTGAAAGTGTTCTATCAAGTTGATTATAAGAGAATTTGACTAGAAGGTGTTTTTTTGAGGGTAGGCGGCTATTTATTTAGCACATCCAGTTGTTCTTATGGCTCACTCATGAATCTTCACTTAGTGCTCACTCCTGGAAGGACTTAGGGGAATGTATGTAGTGCTGGGGGGTGCAGCCATGTTTAAGACCAGCATCTTAATCACTGTCAAACCCTGACCAAAAAGTTTTTAACTCAAATCATTCAGTCATTTAACCTAAAATAGAACACTGATTGTAATAGGACACTCCTGGTATTTTTAAACTAGACTCAAAAGAATCTTACTTTTTAACATTCCAGAGATATGTGCATAATGTGCTCCAGTAATTTACATAGTAGCAAGGACTGTCCAAGTACCAGGAGGGCATTTCAATTGGAGAACAATGCCATCTATGTAGTTACCTATGAATATAACCAGTAGTCCTCAGCCAAGGGCAATTTTGACTGCAGGAGGCCATTTGTAGAAGTCTAGAAGATCTTATTAGTCAAACTCAGGAGCTAAGGTCATTTAGTGGGTAGTATCAGGCATGCTGCTTACTCTCTTTAATGAGTAGGGCAAGGCTTTCTCCTCGTGAATCTGGACCAGTGATTTTCAGCTATGAATGCATTCTAAATTACCTGGGTAATAGGAACACATACATATAGAGTAAAATTATACTGGTCTCTTGACCAGTAAAATTATTTTTTAGCAACTTTATGAATATCCTATCTCTCTAAATATATTTTTGTGTTATAATAACAGAAACTCCTTTTGTTTTTGGGCCAGTCCTTTAAAGTATTTTTGGACTCTGAATCTAGAAATGAGGGGCCTGAGCGATAGCCCAGTGGGTAGGACATTTGCCTTGCATGCGGCCAGCCTGTGGCGGCCCGGGTTCGATCCCCAGCATCCCATATGGCCCCGAGCACTGCCAGGAGTAATTCCTGAGTGCAGAGCCAGGAGTAACCCCTGAGCATCGCCGGGTGTGACCCAAAAAGCAAATAAAATAAAATAAAATAAAATGAATCTAGACACTAGTTCCCTATAAAAATACTTAATCTAATAAATATGATTTTTCATTCTTGTGAGCCATATTCCTTATTTTGCAACTTTTCATGAAAGTAGGCTTGCAATTTCATTTATGCATGCTTCTCCGTTTACTCTCTGCTTCTCTGCTTACTGTAACCATCTTATTTATTTAGGATTATAACAGGTTTAACACCTTTGTTATAGTGACCTACTCTCCTACTTCCTGTAACCAACAGTTTGTGTGATTCCTATAAGTGCAAGTCATGTGTTCGCTGCCACTTCAAGGTGTTGCTTTTCGTTTTTGTTCCTTAGCTCATGTATCCCTTACTCATGGACTGTTATCATCTGTACATTTTTCATATTTCATTATCATAGATATAAATTTAATATCTGTTTTATCCAATAGAATATAGTACAATAGTTCTTAACCAAGGGCAGTTTTGACTGAAGGAGAACAGTTGTAAAAGTTTAGAAAAGATCTTAATAGTTAAACTCAGGAGCTAAGGTCATCTAGTGGGTAGTATCGGGCATGCTGTTAACTCTCTTTAATGGAAAGAGCAGGGCATTCTCCTCCAACAAAGAATTATCCAGCCAAAAATCTTCAATAGTAATAAGTTTCAGCAGCCCTTATAACTTTAGAGAACATGTTCACAGAGTTCCCAATGTTTGATAAACTGTATACTTAATAGTATCCCTACCCAAACAGATATTCAAGGGCATTTGCAACACAATTGAATAATGAATCTGAGCAGGTTAATCAACTGTTATGGAAAAAGAACATTCTGTTTCATCCCTCTCTCCAACCATAAATTCATTAATAAGTATTTTTTATTAATCCTAAATGTCAGCTACAGGTTTACTTAATGATGCATGTAGAATAATAAGCACAGTGAACATAAAAACTTGGATTTTATACTGATTTCATTTATAGGATATAAAGCAGAATTATAAAATAATGTAAGTATCAGATTTTACTTACTATTTACTTATCTTTACTATGATTTTACAGTTGCTTTAAATGTTTTTATTCCTTGAAAAAAGAATATTAGGAATGAAATTAAATTCTTGTGGGCATATTTAGTAGTAACAGGATCAAGCATCGTTAAATGCCTACAATCATTATTTTACTTTATCTCTATGTCCTACTTCTTCCCATTTTATGCAATTTATAGATGTTTTCATAAAAATCATATTTCCTATACATGATTTATTGTCCTAGTGATATTTATCTTTAAAACTTCCTACAGTGCTAACTTGATTATAACCTGATAGTATATAAGAGATATGAATGATTTGAGGAATGAAGAGAGGTTTTCTTATTTAATTATCTTCTTTGAGAGGTCAGGCTCATGACCTGTTTCTGTGCTAGGACTGACTATTTGCAATGCCTGGGCACTATTTGTGGTGCCAGGGATTTGAACTGGACTTAACAGGAAGCA